>BQNB010002760.1:70183-113729 GCA_026074375.1 Tanacetum coccineum
AATAGGGCTATGATAAGACCATAGACGGTCGAGAGCAGTAACACAAAGGTCAGGAAGAGCATCAACGACATTTCTAGAGAATAAAAACGATCTAGTTTACTTAACTTTGTAACAGATTTGTTCATCCAAGTGAATAAACGACCCCCCATGGGCAGCTCAATAAGACCAGTGTTGTTTATAAAAGAATTAAACACGTCTGATTCATAACGGGAAAAAGAAGAGCCGAGGCATTCATAATCGAAGCGAACTTCATTTAGGTCACCAAATACCATGTATTTCCCGCTATAAGCCTGCATGAAATCTGCAATTTTGTTCCATGAAATACCCTTTGTTGTTAGGTGTTGAGGGTCGTAAATGTTAACCATAAAGTAATCTCCGTCTGATACTTTCCAGCAACCTTTCACAATGACAAAAGAATCATCACATCATATGTCTTTTTTAACAAAAGAATTTGGATCTCACGTGGATATAATGCCTCCTGATCTGCCACGAGCTAAGCTACATGCATAATCGAAAGAATAATTACCCCACATGGATTTAAGGTGAAATAATTCTAACCTTGTCATTTTGGATTCCTAAATGCCCAAGAAATGAATGTTATGCTTAAAACAAAGATCTTTAATCTAAACACGCTTTCTCCTTTTCTTCGTGCCACAACTATTAATGGAAAGAACATTCATTGATCAATCATGTGAACTCCAATTCCATTAATCATTTTCTTCAAAGACTTACGACATCCTCTGACATCAAACCCTAATGACCCTCCAACTTCTATAAGTCTTGACATTTCATGTATGAGAGAGATTCCCTTAATGTCTTTCTTCTTGTATCTAGCAAAGTGTTAGGTTTAAGAAAAAGACTCGGTCACCCCGTGTACTGTCTAGAATAGCATAGTTCGTAGTTGAATCGTAAGCGTATGACTTATGGTGTTGGGCCGGGTCTTTACCCACATGTTAGCTCACACTATAGCCCACTTAGAGGCATAAAACTCATGTATTTAAACACCCTTTCCAGCCATGGGAAGGGTTGGATGTTCATTTTATCATAAACACATACTAAGTGATTTTCCCTCTCTAGAACTTCCTACTTTCTCTCTCTAGAATCGGCCAACCATCATTCCTAGGCTTGTATTGTGATATCTAATATACTATAAAAATCAACAGCCCGACCCAAAGCATGACCCAGAGTGCCTTGGTACTCAGGAGATTTCAAACATTTGAGGATAGCAAGTTGTATCCCATGAGTCAAGAGCCACCTTCTTCCGGCCAAGGTAGTCAATTAGGTAGGGTAGAATTCCCCCTCCAAATGGCTGAAGACATCCATTACGTGTGCCTCAAGCTTGGCAACACGGTTGTACAACTCCTGGGCCTGCTGTTCCTGCTGAACCTCCATCATTTCCTTTAACTCCTGAAAACCGGTACGCAGAGAAGAAACCTATAATAACAAGAACATTTAACACAAACACAAATAAGCAAATACATGCGGAATAAAAGGTATGGGCATACCTCAGAGGCGAGCCTATCTCGCTCAGACGCCAAGGAAGTAATTTTGTGCCCGGCCTCGACACAGGTCGCCTTAGCATCGTCCAGGGTAGACGCGAGAGAAGTGGCACGAGAGTTAAGCAGAGAAATGTCATGATCTTTCTGAGTAACAGTAATTTTGAGCGCTGACACCTTCGCGGTTAAAGCACACTTCTCCTCTGATAATGACGAAACTTGATCACGAAGGTGGATAACCTCTACGGCTTCCGCCTCCTTCTTCGCCAGTTTTGACTTTAGCTTTAGGATCTCTAAATCTTTTTCCTCCGGCAACCTACCACGAGCGGCATATTTAACCCTGATTTTTTCCTTAAGCTCTAGTTCATGCTCCGCGCGTGACCTCACCTTCGCCTAAGACACACTTGCCGCGCTGCCCCTACATTAAACTTCGTGTACAGTTGGTCGTAATCCGTACTACGAAGAGCAGAAAAGAAGGCAGGGGGAGCAACACGGTCCACTAAGGTGCGGCAAGAAAAACCATCGTCTAGCAGTGAGTCATTGGTAATGCTCCACCTAGGGACATACCAGCGCTTCGCCTCGGAAGGGTCCAAGGTAGTAGGCGCATAAAAAGAGTCATCAGACCCTTCCGACTCCTCAGGATGGGAAGGACCGGCCAAGTTCGGATTGACATCCGTTGCCAATCCAGTAGTCGCAGCAGCCCCGGTGGAAGTTGTGGCAGCAGCAGTAGTGTCTACCGGAATAGCCAAAGCACTAGAGCTGTAAAGACAAATAAAAATTAATGTTAAGACAGGGTTCGGAAACTAAGTTGACAAAAGGGTGTATATATATACCTCTCTACAGTAGTACAGATCCAGAGGTTTGTTCGGGCAGAAGAATCGAAAAAACCTTCGCTCTCTTGAGAAGGAGGAGCAACGGAGGGAAAAACAAACTGTTCCCAGTCCGACAAACGAGAACCTGCCGGCCTAATCTGTTCTAGACCGGCAAGAGTTTTGCCACCAGCGCCGGAAGGAAGGGCAGGGTGATCTTTCCTTAACCTTTTAGCAGGAAGAACATCGCTCTACTTCTGCAACCTTCTCTTCTTAGCCTTCTTGGACTGCTCCGTAACAACCTCCTCCTCACTCTGCCTCACCATAGCCGTACCCTCATCCGGGTCCGCTTACTCTAGATAAGCATCCTCTTCAGCAACACCTTCTTGCCCTCCCTCAGTCGGAAGCAGAGATCTCCTCGGAACGCTGCAACACGAACTACTACCCCCAACTTCAGGAAATCACCAAAGGCAAGTACGCACATGTGTGAGGTACTCTCTTAGCAACTTCAACCTTGATCAATCTCCTTCTGAACCTCCCACCTGCCCGTATAAACCTTCGAGGTCAGCAGTCTTGATAAAATCCAACAAGCCTATATCTGCAAAATAGACATCAGATAATCAGGTTTTATAATATAAAGGTACCACTACTAAAAGGAAAATAACACCCACCCGTTCTGTCAGGATGCTCAAAAGCCGGATAAGAATTTTAGTCAAAAGGATAATACGGGCTCAAACCCACAAGGCATAAGAAGCACTCCGGATACCGGCGAAAAGAATCCTTATGGATTTTAAGAAGTTTAACGGTTTGCTCTTGACGAGCAGTAAGATGGGGAGTCGAGTCCTTTTCTAGGACACCCCCCGTATATAAAGGAACGGAAATGGGAAATACGTAAGATTCAACCTAGAAAAAATGGTCTGCCTAATTTTTTATAGAATCCGGGGGTTTTAGAAAACAAGACGGAGCCGAAGTAGAACGTTTAGCAAAGGAAAACAATCCATCGCTATACGTACGGTTGTAGAAAGCGCGGAACACGGTCACTGAGGGTGAAAGGTTAAGTACACGTTTGAACCTCAAAATGAGACACCCGGGTCGCGTCAAAAGGCGACAATTATGAAATATGCACACGAAAGTATTTGAGAACGGCCATAAAAATTTTTGTAAACGGAATCCTATAGCTACAAACATCAAAGAGCCTACTATATACACCTACTTTGCCGACTGGAAATTGGGTAATGGTTTTATCGCGCCATGGGGCAGTGGGATGAACCTCAGTCAGAATATAAAAGCTATCACAAAAGCTATCTACCATTTCTTGGGTCATAATAGAATATTTAGCAGCAAAGTTAGCCATTGGGAAGGATGAACGAGGAAAAGTGCAAACCTGAAAATTTGAAGAACCTTAAAAAAGAGGAAAACGAGATGCGGACGTATGATAAAGATGAAAAGCTTGAAGAAATCAACAATCGTGGAAAGCAAAGTTGTGGAAAAGGAAACAATAAAAATAGGAGGGGGTATTTATACCCTCGGTGTATTTATATCTACCCACAGCCATACGATGACACGCGTAACCCACTCACACGATCAACGGTCGGGGTTCGCTTATGAAACAGTTAATAAAGCTGTAAATACGTCAAAATCAGTTAGAAGATAAAAAGACAACATCGGTCCACGTCACCTCAACGTCACCAACTTGATAAGGAAGCTTTGCGGAGAAGACACATGACCACGAAAGGCGGCAAATCGTTAGCAATGAACCTAAAGTCTAGCACTGATCACCGCACGCGAGACATGGTCCGCATGCAATATCATACTAGACTGGGGGGACTTGATGACGTATAGTAGGTATACCAAGCCTCCGAGCTTGGGTCACACTGCTACTTGGGCTTCTAGGCCCAGCTTAGCAGTCATGGGCCGAAACCAAACCCAATCTTGCACTGGTAACGGCCTGGACACAGCAAAACAGACGCGGACCTAACTATAGGCTACTTCCGTCCGCGGAAAACACACGCGTCCGTACACATGATTACTGCGAAACCTTGCCCGACAAGGGACCCACTCCGATAAATATGATGAATTCAGAAAGCTTGTCAAAAGCTTGTCAAGGAACCTTGCTAATGGTGCTTCTCTTTGGTCTCGATTTATTTCAGCTATATATGGTATTCGTGGAGCTCTTGACAACTCTTATTCCTATTCAAGAAGATCTCCTTGGCTCGACATTGTTAATGAAGTCAGAAAGCTTGCCTCTAAGGACATTGATCTTCTTTCGCTTGTCAAAAAGAAAGTTGGGAATGGTGAGGCTACTTCCTTTTGGAACGATGTGTGGCTTGGTGATTTTCCCCTGAAGCAAACGTATCTGAGGTTGTATTTCTTGGAATTAGACAAACATGTTAGTGTGGCTTCAAGGTTGAGAGCTAATTCTCTTATTAGTTCTTTTCGGCGGTCTCCTCGAAGTGGTATTGAAGAAGAGCAACTTCTTCTCCTTATCTCTAATACTTCTTCTGTTATTCTTCCTAATATTAGTGATAGATGGTCTTGGCTGTTAGATCCTTCGGGCGATTTCTCGGTAAAATCGACACGTGAATTTATTGATGATTCCATGCTTCCGAAGACGGATGTTCCTACAAGATGGGTCAAATCTATTCCCATTAAGATTAATATTTTTGCTTGGAGAGTTTCTTTGGATAAGCTGCCCACTCGGTTGAATCTTTCTCTTCGAGGCCTTGACATCCCGTCTATTATTTGCCCTCTTTGTAGTATTGCTGTGGAATCAACTTCGCACCTCCTTTTCTCTTGCCAATTGGCTCGTCAGTTAATGATTAAGGTTGTTCATTGGTGGGAATTAGAGTATCAAGACTTTCACTCATATGAGGATTGGCTTCTTTTCAAAAATCTCAGAGTTTCCAAGCGGCTCAAGGATATGTTTGAAGGCGTTTGTTACATTTCTTGGAGGGTTATTTGGAAGTTTCGCAATCAAGTTTTATTTGGGATCAACTTCTCTCGTTTAGATATCCTTTTTGACGATATTGTTCGCTTGTCTTTTTATTGGTGCTCTAGTCGTTGTAGCTTAAATTTTGATTGGAACACTTAGATGAAAAAATCCTAGTTCCATTATTTTGTAATCTTTTCCTAGCTCCTTGCTAGTTTTTATATAAAATGCCGTTAAAAAAAAAAGAACCCACTCCGACCACTAACGAAACAAACGAAATATTAGGAAACCCTAATATTTCACTCGCTTATAAAAGGGACCCTCTAACACAATGAACAATATGATTTTCTCACTCTACATACACACACTTTCTCTCTCTACATGTTTACTTACTTTCACGTCGGAGTCTAATCGTGGTGTCCGTCCCCATGGTAAGGCTAACGGTTTTTATTTGATTGTGCAGGAAATCATCTCACCTCTCTTGCTCTAGTATAAGATCTGACACTCAAATCATTCGGAGGCCCGGTTCAACGAAGGATTTGAGCCATATTCTAAGCTTGACACTTATATTGTACTAACACTAATACCAGAGGATATTTATATGTCTGCTAATGAAAGTGACACCATAATTAACAATAATATAAAAGACACAAGAAAGCAAAGTCTTAAACAATGCCATGGTTAAGCTAATAATAATTGCATCGTGTTAATATATATATTTGATATAAATAATAGATGAGTATAATGGACATGATAATATATATATGTCTTAAATTGTAGCATATGGTATCCATAAATTAAAGCTTTAGAGGTGATGTGATCAAGATCATACTTTAGATGGATCGAAATTAGCAATTAACTTTGATAAAACTTGAAGGTCGGGGGCAGGAAGAATCGCAAGGCTACTTTCGATAATAGAAAAAGACGAAAACCATTTGTGAGTGTACCACCAGTAGCTCAGCCATGGGACGTATTGAGCAACTCGATAAGCCCATTGATCTTGTTTTAGTTGTCGCGAAAACGCTTCATTGCTTAAGTTAGAAGGTAGATTAGGCCACCAGTAATTGATCCCTGGAGAAATTAGAGTTGCTCCTGCAAGCCTCTTAATTGCATAATTGTAATATTGATATATCCACACAAAAAAAAATGATGATGCTTTGAAACTAATAAACAGACCTGTGAGGGATATACTTGTGACAAGACCAGGTTACCATGCCACCCATAGAAAAACCAGTTATATAAAACTTTGGACCTAGATTTAACTGATCAGCGAGCTCCTCGATATCATATGCCAAGCTCTTTACAGTCTGTTTTGGATCCGGATCACTCTCTCCATAACCTGGCCGGTCTAATGCAACAACATAGACTCCTAGTTCTTCAACAAGAGCCTAAAAGAATAAACATTACAATTCGTCGCACATGAATATTAGAGTTTTTATTTGAACGACAAAGATTAAACGAAAAACATGCTATGTTACAAAAGGTGCGAGCTGCATAGAATATTACATATTGAAAATTAAACGAAAAATATGCTAATTAATATTATTGTATGAATGCAAATTGTCCCACGCAGATAAAAGAGTGTTATGCGTGTTGATATTAACTAGAGTTTATATAACAACTTTTCTCGGGTGTTTGGGATTGCTTATTGGAAATAGATTATTTGTTTTGAAAATGGATAATCAGATAATCAACGGTTACAAAACGTGATTTTGAAAAACAGTGTTTGAATTTGCTTATGCGGTTTGAAATCACAATAATCAGATAATCAGTTTTTAAGTGTGTGGCAAATCAAATTATTTGTTTAGTTAATAGATAAAATGACTAAAATAAACATTCTTTGTATTTTTGAATTATCTATAATTAAGATATAAAAATGATTTTTAAAAACTTGATAACATTACTTTTTATGTAAATTCTTCTAATAAGCATGATGTTGGGCTTAAAGAAAAAAGCCTTTTAAAATCACAAGTAGGGTTACGTCTACTTAACAGTTTCACACTTTCACTTCTCAATTACTTTCTTCCAGCCGCTATGTTGTAAAAGAACAGAACACTTGAAAAAATTGAAACCACAACAGTAGCTCATGGAGATCTCTTACAACAGGTAAGAGAAAAACTACAAATCTAACTCTTACCCAAGGGCAGTTGTGTAATTTAGGATGAAAAGGAGAATCACGTTTTCTGACAGCAGGTGGGTATTTTTTTTTTAACGGCGAGTTAGTACAGTTATTAAGTTAGTTATTCGATTTCACAGTACTTACCCAGAAGGTAGTCCTTGACAGCCTAGAATAATAAATAGTGATTCGATTCCACAGTACATACCCAGAAGGTAGTCTCTGCCAGCCTCGAATCGACGCATCTATGAGGCAGAACCCCACAGATTCCCACCTATCTATGAGGCAGAACTCACAGATTCCCACCTTGAAGGAAACCCCACGGAGAGACTCGAACCTGAGACCTCTCGCATGTGGTAACAACATCCCCAAAGACACCCTTGGTGGCCAACTGAGCTACCCCAGTTAGTACTTACTTTTGCAAAACTGCGTTTTGATTGCTCCAAAACGCTGATAATTGATTATTAACTTTCATTTGCCAAACACTTAAATCTCATAATTTGCGTTTTTGAATTGAAATAATCAGATAATCAGTGCGAAAACACACTCCTAAAAACCAGATGCTATAGAATCCCGCATGGCCGCATATCATGGTTTTAAATTATGATTCGAAGGTTACAGAGCCAGTTTATTTTGTTCAAACTAAAAGCATTTTAACTTTTACCAATTTCAGCATTTTTTTATCTAAAAGTTAGAAAGACTCAAAGACATGTAAAACATTGATTTGAAGGATTTAGCATCACTTTATATTCCAAAGTTGCGAAGTCCACAACGGTTACTTTTCCTTTCTTCAGTTTCTTGAGGTTTGCTATGTCAAAAATTGTACATACAAAATTTTACGCATAATGATGTGTTATTATAATTTGTTCAATCAAGTTGGTTTTTGTTTCTTAACGAGTGAGAATTTAACCAGCGCGTTGCGGCGGGGCTAATTTGTTATTGTCACGTGTGGGTTAAGCGAATTTTTTTGTACCATTTTTATTAAAAAAAAATTACATTTTGGGGGTGATATTTGTTATTCGTACCTTTTTTTTTAGTGTTAATTTTTTTTAAGGCTTTAACAAAGTTAGGACGTGGGCCAAAATAAGGAAAAAAAATCGTAAGTAGATAAAAGTTGATGGTACGTTTTCTAAATTTTTTTTATATTAAACTGCAACATTTTTTTATAAAATCGTGCGTATGTCAGAAGCATTGCAATATTGGGCTCGTTTTGTTCGCAGTTCGTCGTAAATAGTTAAAAGTTGAGGGTACGTTTTTGTAAAAAAAATAAAAAATTCTCCCTATTTTATGTCGCCAACTTTTTTTTATTTTTTTTTTATTTTGCCTACTGCCACAATTGTAATATATTAAACTTCAACATTTTTTATAAAATACTGAGCATTTCAGAAGCGTTGCAATATTGGCCTCGTTTTGTTCGCAATTTGAAGATCTTTCCGCGGGTATTTTTTGATCTGAATGAAACGTCGTAAATGATTAAAATTTGAGGGTCCGTTTTGGAATATATTTTTTTAACTTGGGCCAGTTTTTGGCCTAGATCTTGGCTATTGTTTTGCACTGTAGCTTGTACTGTTCAATGCTAAATGTACGAATATATAATTAATTGGACTTGTGTAAAAGCTTTTGTTTGAATATTTTAAAATTCAACATCCCACTGGTTGTCATTTTGGACCGAATGACCCTACGCCACATTTTTTATAAAATATGCATCACAACGATATATCCTCTACGACCATAAATCGAAGCAAAAAAGAGTGACTTTTCTATCATCTTGTAGCAAAAAATGTCACAAGGAGCAAACAAAAAGAATTCAGCAGCAACAGCACGATCTAATACTCGGAAATCGAAGCCCAATTCATCCTCTGGTGAGTTTGATGTGTTAATTCAATCTCATTTTGTCGTGTTCAACTATGTTTCCATAGTTTCACAAATTTGAAAAGATCTATACATGAGACCATATTTTGCGACTTTGGTATTTTCTGTTCACTCATGTCACTGAACTTATTATATCTGCTATTCGTGATATAGATGTTACCATATAACTTTTATTAGTTAAGGAACCTAAATATTGTAAAATGGTATGAAATGAGTTACAATTGTAATGTTTTGTTGTCTTTAGGGATCTTGAGGATATTACTACTTGCCTTCTTTGCGGGGTTTTGTGCATGGGCTTATCAAACAGCTATTCCACCACCTCCGAAAACATGTGGATCACCAAATGGACCTCCTATTACTTCTCCAAGGATTAAGCTTCGCGATGGAAGACATATTTCATATACCGAATCTGGTGTTCCAAAAGATGTAGCAAAATCCAAAATAATATACGTTCATTGCTTCGATTGTTGCAAGTACCACAATCCTTTCGCCTTAGCCTCACCGGTAAGCTCAAATATACTACATCCGTCCCAAAATTATTGCCCACAGACAAAAAATACCCAGTTTAAGAAAAATGCATTATTGTCCACAAACAAAAAATACACAGTTTAACTGAGTGGGTTTCTTTTTATAATACAACTTTTGGTTCTAGCTATGAGCAATGTTGATATTATTTGACAGGCTATTGTTGAAGAACTAGGAGTGTATATTGTATCAATAGATCGTCCTGGTTATGGAGAAAGTGACCCTGACCCTAACCGAACTGTGAAAAGCTTCGCTTTAGATGTTGAGGAGCTAGCTGATCATATGAATCTTGGACAAAAATTCTATGTGGCTGGATTCTCTATGGGTGGTCAAACTGTTTGGTCATTTCTCAAGTATATCCCTCATAGGTAGGTTTTGAAATTGTAATGTTGTTATGAATTAATTCCAAAGCATCGTCGCGCTAGCACTTAAGTGCTTATATATTTATGTGATACACAGGCTTGAAGGAGCAGTTCTTATTGCACCAGCAGTCAATTACTGGTGGCCAAATCTACCTTTGAACTTAACCAATGAAGCATATTCACGGCAATCTAAACAAGATCAATGGGCTATGCGTGTCGCTCACTATCTACCATGGCTGACCTATTGGTGGAACACCCAAAAATGGTTTCCTTCGTTTTCTGTCATCGATGGAATACCTGCTTATGGCCCACCAGACATTGAAATTTTAACGAAGGCAGTTGGTGCCATGGATCCAAATCAGGTACGTACATACTAGTGGGTGACCATCAAACTTTTTTTTTTTAATTTTAAAAATGGTTATTAGTTCGAGTCTTTAGACTAGCGGAATTTGTGTGACGTCATTCTTCAGTCTAATGGTTATGAGTTCGAGTCTTAATTAAGGTCGCCTTATAGTGGCAAAAGGTCGTCTGTAGGTCGCTGGAGAGAGAAAGCTGATGTGGCACCAGAAAGTGCAGGTCGGGACCGACTGCCATAGTGGGCAACCTAATAATAATAAGGATTGAGATTCTCTAATGTTTGTGTCTCAAGTTGTGTCATGTTCAACCAATAACATAAAAGTAAATAAAATTATGAGTTTATTTTTAAGTAAAATATGGGACCCACTAATTTAAACCCACTCACAACAATTTAACATGAGAAGAACATTAGAGAGTAAAACATTAGATTTTTTTAAACGATGTCATTAAATTTTTAAATTTACTTCGATAGCACATTACACTTACGCGAGCTAAAACTGTGAGCTATTCGTATGTTTACTATTGTATGTATATGTTAACCCTTTTTTGTTTTGCATGTTAAAGGCACAAATGATGAAATCACAACCAAGACTTCAAGGAGAATTCGAGTCTGTCCATCGTGACTTAAATATCGGATTCGGGAAGTGGAACTTTGATCCAATGGATCTTAAAATTCCGTTTCCTAACAATGAAGGGTCGGTTCATATATGGATGGGTGATGAAGATCTCATTGTGCCGGCTACACTGCAAAGGTATACAGCCCAACAACTCAGATGGATCAAGTATCATGAGGTACCTGGCGGGGGACATTTGTTTGCTTTTGCGAATGGCGTGAGTGATGATATTCTTAAGGAGCTTCTTAGCAAACACAATGAACTGTACTAAGGTACTTCTCGCAGGTGACTATCTAGCTTGCGTTCTTTTTGTAAATTTGTTTGTTGAACTTCATATGGGTTGTTTTTAAGGTGGTACAAAAATTCTATCCTTGTCTTACTCAGAATTGAAATAAGTTATTGCCGTTGAATATTGAATAAAATCCCGGTGGGATATCATGTTTATCATTGATTGGATATTTAATTATAGGTTTATACAATGCATAGAAAACGACCTGAACTTATAAATGGCAAAAGCTTGAATTGAGTGGCAAAATCGCAAAAACTTGAATTGCTACTAAAGAAACAAAAATAAAAATAGATATCTTGATAAAGAATCAAGACTTTGTTACTAACCAGTCGCATCAGATAAACGTAATTTGAAAAAAAAAAATCGACGACTAGACTTATAACGGAGAGTGAAGGCGTGTCCGGCAGGTGGAGGCCGCGATCCCGGTAGCATTTTCTTCGGAATTTAATTACGAATCCACAACCGCTGACGACGTCATCTAACTCTTATTGGTTTGAAAGTTACAAGCAAAACATTGAGCAAATGTTTTTTGAACCGGACGAATTGTTACGGTGCGTGGTGGCGTGTCTTTGGGGCTACGACAACGATTCTAGTATGCCTTTCTTCGAAATTCAATTATAAAGTCAATGGAGTTGAGGATGTCAGTTAACTCCTTACGATTTAGGACTTATGGTCGAAACAGTGACAGCGAAGGTATAATTCGATTTTTTTTGTACAGAACGTATAAACGGCGACAACTAAAGCTTGACGGGGTGGCAAAGAGGCAACGGCTCATGGACGTTAACTAGGTCACGGGATCAAACCCGCTCATGATACCATATTAAATATTGAATAAACCTCGTGAGATATGTTTAGTGATTAAATATTTATAGGTTATCATGCAAAAAAAAAATTTTGTTTAAATAAGAAAGATTGCATATATATATATATATATATATATATATATTTAGTACATATATAAAATATATAAAGTTAAGATCAAATAAAAAGAAAACATAAAATGAGAAATAATAAAAAGAAACCGACAACGCACACATTTTTAAAAAATGCACTACAAAATAAATTCATCTTCCACATTAAAATTATCTCTCCTATTTCTAAAAATGGTGTGGTAAAAATCTCCTTCTTATTTCTCACAGGTGCATCTTAAATGTGTGGTTGTGGTTTTTTCTTATCATTCTCATTTTAAGTTTTCTTCTTATTTGATCCTAACTCTGTAGAGTTATGATCAAATGAGAAGTTTTCTTAAAATAAGAAGAATAAGAATTAACTATAACCGCATATCCGAGATGCATCGACTTAAATTAGATGCATCTCTATAATCTTAGATGCATTATAATGCATCATAATGTGTTTTTTAGCTTTTAATTAGATGCATATACGCATTTTAGATGCTTTTCATGATTTCTCTTATTTTTTGGTCCTCTACATGTGTCAAAATCATGAAAATCAATTTGCATCATCTACACATCAAATTAACTTTCGAAACTCTATATGGTGCATCTAGATGAATAGAAATGCATCTAATGAAAGTCGTTGCATCTCAAATGTGTGGTTTTAGTTACTTCTCACCACTTCTTATTTTAATTTACTTCTCACTGGATCCCTACATATATATATATATATATATAATATAAATATATATAGATAATATTATATATATAATCAATATATATATATATATATATATATATATATATATATATATATATATATATATATATATATAATATATAGTATATATATATAATATAGGAAGGTTAAAAAAAAAGACATATTCGTGAAACGGGATAAAAGAAATTTTTTTTTAATTTCAAAATATTCCAAAAAAATCATGTATTTGGTGCAATAAAACTTTTGTGAAAAAAAAAGAATTTCTTCCTAAATTTGAGTATTTCATACGGTTTTTTTAATCAACAAAAATCAATAATATTAATGCACATAAAATTTTTGATGTACAAAATTCATTAAACATTGTATATTTGATGCGCAATATAATTTTGATGCAAAAAAAGTCAAAAGAAATTGGGTACAAAAAAAGCGAATTTTTGATGGCACAAGAAGAAAGCGATTTACTGCACAAATACGTATTTTTTCATAATTTTTTTCGCAAAAGTAATTTCACTGTTAAAAAAACTTCCTTCAAACTTTTCATAGCCAATATACACGATCTTGTTGAAAGTTTTAAGAACTTATTGAAAAAAAAATATTATACTTCTCAGTTCTCGACGAATATTTGTTTTTATTGATACTTTATATATATTTAATATATATATTATACTAATATATCAAAAATAATATATATATATATATATATATATAATATATAGGTATATATATATTAATCTCGGTATCGATTGAGAAGGTTTCAAAAATGATAGATTTTTTACTTGATTCAAGTTTTTTCAAAGGCGTAAAAAAACCTCATTTAATGTGACTATGAATTCAAAATGTGTAAAAAAAATTCGAATCAATATTAAAAAAATCTCTCGTCTTGTATTGCAATAATATTAAAAAAAAAATATGGAATCTCAGAGTACAAAATTTAAGGAAATCATTACATAACTGCGATTTTAGGCTGAATGACTTGTAGAATTAAATTTGTTATTTATAATAAGCTTTGATCACTATTAAATATGTTTACATTTGAATTCAAATCAAAAAAATATGATCAATTTGCTCAATCATCATCTCTTAATAAAAAACATTCACACAACGGAAACTGGAGCTATAAACTATATATATATATATATATATATATATATATATATATATAATAAACACATAACTTTGTTAACAACCAATCTTAATCATAAATCTAATGAAACCGTAATCCTTAGCCAACTAACCATAGTCATTTAACAAATGTCATGTTTAGAAATTCCGAATGTTCTTTATGTGCTAAATATTTTATCATTTTCTAACCACAATACTACACACTCAATAATTCTACACCTTTGTGTTTGGCAGGATTTAAACCCTCAGCTACTTTATCGAGAACACACTTTTTGGTTTAGAGAAGCATCTCAAATCTGTACATTAAAATTTTGCACTATTTTAATACAAAAGAATATTTTTGGAATATGATTGCACTAAAAAAGTTTTACTCCAATGTATTGCACTAAATCATCTTTTTCTATTTAAAAGTTATATAGTGCTATAGTGTGAGGTTCTTTTCAGAATCAGATAAATAGCGAGAACTATAAGAACCAATCTTGTGCGTTGATAAATTGATCAATGGAATTAGTTATGGCATAGATGTAATTAAATGAAATATTATGTAACCGGATGCGGGGTACTATTGGTATTCTACAAATTAAAAAGCCATCTCGTATTTAAAAATGAATTTATTGTAAGGCATGATCTGTTAGGCTAGATGGAGTGGTGGTGATGTTTTCACCTGACACGTCAGCGCCACATCAGTTTTCTCTTTTCAACTTTACCACTCACCAAACACACTTAACTCACCTTAACCACCAAACTCACATTACCCACCATTTTTTTATTTTATTACTTTCATTCATAAACTAAAAACGTAAACGTACGAAATTAATAAAAACGTAAATTAAATTAAAAACTTTTATTCATAAATTAAAAACATTACATAAAAAGGTACAATACGAAAATAAAAATACATAATAAAGTACGAAACAAACAAAGCTAAAACTAAACATTACGAGACAAGTATTCGATCAGCTTTTCTTGTATTATTTTAGAACAATAAATTACTCAATCCAACATGTACCATTTAGTTTACCAAGTTTGCAAATTTTAACATATATTGGCCTTTAACAATGTTTCGAAAATGTGTAGCTTGAACGCATTATGTTTCCTATCTTGATAAAAACATGGCTGGAAGTAATTTAAAAATAGAAAGCAGCGGATATAAGAAAAAATGGGCCCATATTTATCACTCACCACACGGTGAGTGGTTCACCCTCACCAGACCAACTCGCGCGTGACTATATGGAGGCGGAATGGGAGTGACCATGATGAATGATGAGTGATGTGGTGAAAAAACACCCACTCCGTCTAGCCTTACAAATTTTGACCCCATCTCTGTCTCTCTCATTCTAGTAACCATTTACCTCTATTTTTCTTAGCCGTCGGAAAAAAAAAACAACAACATCCATCGATGTGTGTTTTATCATCCAGTATCACCAAGGTAAGTTTTTACTGTTCAAAATTGTTTTAATCATCTTTTATTTATTCAATTGGCTTTTTGTCATTTTTTTCTAGTTCTTTTTTTTTTACGATTGCTCTAATGCTTCCCAATTTAAATTTCATATCAAATTGATTTTTTCCTCATATAGAATAAAAAAAGATCACAATGGAAGAAATTATATACTTTAACCATAAAGTAGGTACGAATTTGGGTAAACGGGTATGGATACGGGTACGGATAATCGGGGCGGGTATTACTAGAACCCGTACCCGGTTAAAACACTAGACATACCATTTAATTAAGAGAAAAGTTATGCATATAACAATATTTTTTTAAAGAACAGATAGCTTAATCTCCACCATTCAATCCTTTAAGATCTAATGGTGTACAATCAATTTGACATTTACACCTAACACCTCACCATTCTCATTTCACACACTCACACTCAGAGACATTTACACACACAAACTCTCACCAATTTACACGCACTCTCTTTCTCACCCAAAACGCACACAAGCCACCATAAACGGTCGTCGATCCTCCATATCACCATCGATCTAACGTTGATACACCACCGATCTGTCTTTCCGCCGTCAATCCGTCGTAAGTCCGCCATTGGTCTAAAAATTGTTGAAATTGAACAAAAAATAAAAGAAATACAGTTATCGAATCTAATTTGATTTTTTTTGTTCAAAATTACTGTTATTGTATCTAATTTCATTTTATTGTTATCGAAGTATATAATTAGAATATAACAACTGTTATTAGCTTTTTATAAGTGTTTATGAAGAAACTTTTATACTCGGTTTGATTTTTAATTTTAGAATGAACATATTTGCTTTTGTGATTCTTGATGGTGATGTTAAGTAGTTTTTTTATGTGTTATTCTGTAAATTATTGATGATGAACTGAGTAGAAACAAATGTGAATGTAAGTACTCTTGTTATTATTTTGATGCACACCATGTGTTTGATGAAATGTGACTGTGATAATCACACATGATTTAAAAAGTTTGACGTGTTTGGATTGTATTTTTTTATCTGCTTAATTTAAAGTAACTGCCATTATAAAATAAGTGATCTGAAACACCACCTTAGGGTTCATGGCACATGTCTATTCTTAAATAATCATATCTTTCCAAACACTCAAGTAATATATCTTATATAACAAACTCATGTAGCCCATTTTGTTGTACCTGATTATTAGATTCTGATTATCTCATATCAAAAGATCACTTTCAAAATGTATTGCCATTTACTTCAAAATTGACACTTTGGATGAGCGTTTTACCAATTAAAGATCACAAAGGAGGCTAATACGGTTCAAATTTATGAATGGGCATTTTTAAAGTTCAAAAAGTAGAACTGTATTGATGCTAAGTTTTTATTTAGGTTTTACTAGCGTCCATGTTTTCCCTTATTGTATATTTTATTTTGTCTTTTAGATCATGGATTTTATTAATGATGCTATCGTATCAATGAATGCTTTGGTTAGTGCTTATAAACATGCAGCTGTTTACTTTTCCTGTCCCGTTTTAACAAGGTATGGTTAATTTTTGCATGTCTTTATATGTCCAAGACATGTATGCTCCATATTCGTATGACACCAATTATTGATTGTTTCGGTTGAAGTTATGGAAGTGATGAATTGCTTAAAACCCTTGCAAGGCTGGAAATTCCTTTTACCAACTTTGCAGCAAGGATTCCAAATAATGTTTGTAAAAAAGAAATTATCTGACATGTCTCAAAAAGTTGTCATTAGCCTGAAAATGTTATCATCTAGAATAGCCAATTTTTGTTGGAAATGACTGAATTTGTGTTATTTAAGTGAAGAATTGCTCAAAGCGAACATTCCTCTTCCATGTGCATAGAAAACATTTCCAACCCAAGTGGAAGAACCGTTCATCAGTGCTGATATTTTGGATGCTTCTAGATGGGGTTCGCGACAAAAACCCTAATTTATGTGAAAGATGGTAAGAATTGCAGTTGTAAATTATCGGGTTCTGTTGCAGCTGCAAATTACAAGGAAGCGTCTATAGTTAATCAAGCACAAAAAGAACAGATTCATGGGCCTGGGCGTGGAGATCATTTTCCTTTAGGTGAAGGACACAAAAGGTTATGCTAGCAAATGACGGAAAATATAGCGGTGAACATGACGTTGCCAGAAATTTAGTGTCTGCTATTGATGGTCATTTGATATTGGGTCTATCAGTGTAGTGGTGTGTATTGTTTTCTTTCTAGGCTTATGGTTTGGTGTGTACAAAATCACATGTGATTTGTATAAATCACGTTAGATGTGTACTGAATTTTATTTAACAGTTAAATCTATCTTATTTTAATTGACTGCAGAGTAATTACAAAACGTTAAACCAAATATGTATTCAATGGCACAAGTCTCTTATTATAGTTGTTTTAGTTTATTACTTATTCATACAGGTAATATAGATGTTGTTAAGGTAAATCACATGTGATTCATACGAATCACATGTGATTCATATTGAATCACGTGTGATTCATATGAATCACGTGTGATTTACGCATGAATCACATATGGTTTTTAGTACCTTTATACTTGAGCTTATAATATGTTTATTACACATCACATGGTTTGTATCATGTACATTTTTATGAATTTTGAGTATTGTGTTGTGTCTTAAACTCAAACATAATATAAATAACTAAGAATGTAGCATTCAATAACAAGAGAATTTAATGTATTCAAGTAAAAATATATTCCATATATTCAATTAACAATGTGTAAAATAATTTAAAGAAAGTGTAAAGAAAAATGAAAAGTAAACTTAAAACAATAGTTTTCAAACACATATCAATGTCATATTTCTCTTTTCCTTTGAATTTAACGAACACGTTTTTTTGGTATGCAAATTAGTCTTTTTTGACAATGTTGACATTTCTTTTTCGGCTCCACATTGGCTTCAAGTGATTTTTATTCCATTCTTCCATCATCTTCCTTTCACACCGCATTTGTCTCGATCCCGCGATAGATTTTTACATACAATTTCTATAGGTTCTGCAAATACAACACATGGTACCATATAACAACATAGAAAATAAGGAACTATAGTTCAGATTTGTTTTATGTTCAAATCTCATGTGATTTTCACAAATCACATGTGATTTACACAAATCACACGTGATTTATTATTTTTATAAAAAAACAAAACAAACAGAATCATGTGTGATTTTACCCCGCAACTACATCTACATTGTCTTCTTTTGCGCTGGATCTGATTTCGAATTCCAACTAATTTTGTTCATCAACAACCTATTTTCTTTCAAATTTTATTCATTTAACATTTAAACCATTTTAAATGAATCGTTTATAATTCTAAAGACCACACATCTAGAATAACAACATGATTTTAAACCAATTTTGTATATCAAAAACTAAATAACATGAGATATAGGATAATCAAACAATCGAATCACATGTGATTTACTCCTTCATATATCAAAATTCATTCAGATTTGGTCCAGTCTATAACAACAAAGAGCAAAGCACATGTGATTTATATTTTCTCATAACAAAACAGTACAACACCAAAATCACATGTGATTTGCCCTTTTCTATATCAAATAGTCTCATTTGATTCGGTAAAAAAAACAATGAGCAAATCACACGTGATTTACGTTTTTTCATAACCAAACATTGCAATAGAAGAATCACGTGTGATTTTACCTGTAATTTCTTCTACAACATCTCCTAGATCTAGAACTTCATCTTCTAGATCTGATTCAAGCTCATTCTCGAATTGAACAACTTGTTTTTGTAGATCGATCTGTTTTTGCACTTCCACAACATCAATTAACTAATTTTAAACCATTTTTAATGAATAATAGATCTTATCTACTGTTTACGACGATGATTGTGTGATTTTCGGTGATCTTTTTGTTATTTCCGATGATTGATTTGTGTTTTTTTGGGATTTTTCGGTAAATTGGCCGTCATTTTATGTGATTTACAGTAACCGAAGATGATTTGTTGTGATTTTCCGATGACTTATAATGGTAGAATGAAGTTCCGGCGGTGGTTGTTATTTTTCCGGCAAGTGGGTTTTGGTGGGTGACGAGGTGGTTTTGAGGGGTGACTGGTGTGTGTATTTTTTAGGAGAGAGAGAATGATAAAGTGAATGAGGGGTATGATGAGATATTTTAGGTTTATATATGATTAGGATGAGGATTGCCTACCATTAGATTGAAACGAAATCAATGATCAAGATATGTTCTTTTGTTCTTTGAGGAGACTGTGTTCTTTAATGATCTCACCTCTTAAATATAAATTTTCATAAACGATTAAAAGATTTCAGTCACCTTCAATTCTTTCCGTTTTAGTTGTTTTTATTGTGTATTAATCTCTCATGTGATATTGTAGGTTTCCACAATAAAGTTTAGATATTGACCAATCCTATATACAAATCAATTTGCATGTTTCTTAAATAATTTTGTTGGAAAAGAACACAAATGCACAGGTGCAAAGAAATCCCATGAGTCTGTTTAAGATAATAAAAACGTTGAATGCTTGTGATCAAAACACAAATGCATTTATGCAAAGCGCTTGCTTTGTGTTCAAGATTACGAAGATGGTTGCACATGTATACGCCTATACTGTGTACTGTAGATTATAAAGATGCTGCACATGTACATGATATTGAAAGCTAATTTGATTCCTTGATTATTATTGATAACAACTATCCTATATATATGATACAAGAGAACATTCTGGAATGATTGCCATGGGCTTAGGCCCAATACAAATTAATGAATAATAAATGTCTTGACTAATAAATGTCTTGACTTGACTTGAATGTTTGAATGTTAAGTTGACTTTCAATGTTGACTAATACGCCCTCGCAGTTGGAGCGGGAGGAGGCCGTACGCTCAAACTGGAGCGAAAATCTTCAAACAAAGCTGAGGGAAGACCTTTGGTAAAGATATCAGCATACTGAAAATGAGATGGAACATGAAGAACCCGAACATGACCAGCTTTAACCATATCACGAACAAAGTGTATATCAATCTCAATATGTTTGGTGCGTTGGTGTTGAACCGGGTTGGCTGACATATAAACTGCACTAACGTTATCACAGTAAACCACAGTAGCTGTCAAAAGAGGAGAGTGTAACTCACGAAGGAGATTACGAATCCATGCAGTTTCTGCAATAACATTAGCAACACCCTGGTATTCTGCTTCAGCACTAGAGCGAGAGATGGTGTGTTATTGTTTAGCACACCACGACAAAAGGTTATCACCTAGAAACACATAATAACCGGAAGTAGACATGCGGGTGTAAGGGCAACCTACCCAATCAACATCAGTGTACCCAACTAAAGATGTAGTAGCAAAAGCATATAAGTGAAGACCAAGCTCCAGGGTGCCCTGAACATAGCGCGGGATACGTTTGAGAGCAGCAAAGTGCAGCTCCCTCGGATCATGCATATAGAGACAAACCTGTTGAACTGCATAGGACAAATCTGGGCGAGTAGAGGTAAGATACTGGAGCCCCCCTGCAAGACTACGGTATAAAGTATGATCCTGAACAGGAACGCCGTTCGGACCCAATTTGGAGTCAGTGTCAATTGGTGTCCGAGACGGGTTACAATTAACCATATGAGCTCGCTCAAGAAGCTGACGAGCATACTTCTTCTGAGACAAAAATAACCTTGTAGGATGACGAACAGTAGAGATGCCAAGAAAATAATTAAGTGCCCCGAGATCGGTCATATCAAACTCTTTATGCAAAGAGTCTACAATCTGCAGAAGTAGAACTGGAGAAGAAGCTGTGAGGATAATATCGTCCACATATATAAGTATATAAGCAACCTGAGAACCCTGTGTATATATTAACAATGAAGAATCACACCGACTAGGAGAAAAACCAGCCCGAGTGGCATAACCTGCAAACCGCTGGAACCAAGCACGAGGTGCCTGTTTCAAACAATACAAAGACCTCTGTAAAAGACATACATGATTAGGATAACGAGAGTCAACAAAACCATGAGGCTGATGCATATACACTGTCTCAGATAAATCACCGTTAAGAAATGCATTCTTAACATCAAGTTGGTGATTAGGCCACTGTCGAGACACAACAAGGCTAAGAACGGTGCGAATGGTGACCGGCTTAACAACTGGACTAAATGTCTCATCAAAGTCAACACCGTGTTGCTAATTACTACCGTTAGCAACAAGTCGAGCCTTATAACGACTCAAAGTACCGTCAGTATGAAATTTATGCTTAAATAACCACATAGATCGAACCAAGTTAACATCAGACGGCCTTGGAACAAGAATCCAAGTATCATTTTTAACTAACGCATTATACTCATCATACATAGCATTACACAAATTAGGGTCTTTTAGAGCAATAAATGGAGATTTGGGAATATGAGAAGTGTGAAGAGAAAGACGTTCGATGGGTTTGACGATACCCGATTGAGACCGTGTGATCATGAGATGAGTGCGGGGTGGTTCATTAACTGGGTTGGTATTGATTTGTGGATTTGGTGGATCGAATATGGGTGGTGGCAGCGGATTGTTTTGGGTTTGGGTTTGAATGTTGTTTGGTTCATGACTAGTGGGTTGGTTGGTGGGGCAAGTTGGGCCTGATGAATTTGGGCCGGTGTGAGGAGGACTTTGGGTTGGATCGGTAATTGGTGGAGCAGTTGGGATGCTCGTTTGGTGTGGGATGTTTGTGGAAGGATTAGGAAGTTTGGATGCAAGAGAAGTGAGGAGGGGTGAACGTTGAGTATCGAGGAAGGTGTAAGAAGGTGGCGAGGAAGGTGTCATAGATTTGTAAGGGAATTCTGTTTCGTCAAAGGTGATGTGTCGGGAGAGAATAATTTTGTTTGTCTTGAGGTTAAGGCAACGAAAACCACGATGATAGGCGGGATAGCCTAAAAAGATACATGGTGTGGCACGCGAGGCAAGTTTATGAGGTGAGTGGAGATGAGGGTAGCATAGACACCCAAAGATGCGAATGTGCGAGTAATTGGGTGGTTTATTGAAAAGGCGTGTAAAAGGTATATCTTTATGGATTGCGGTAGATGGTAAAAGGTTTAGGAGATAGGTGGCCATATAGAGGGCTTCGACCCAAAAGGTAGGGGGATGTGTGCTTGAAAGAGAAGAGTACGAATGGTATTATTAATTGTTCGTATTATTCGCTCCGCCTTGCCATTTTGTTGGGAGGTTTTTGGGCAAAAGAATCTAAATTGGATGTCATTTTTAGCAAAAAGGGTATGGAGTCGGTTATTATCGAACTCACCGCTATGATCACATTGGAAGTTTTTAATTTCACATTTAAATTGATTTTTAACATAGTTGCGAAAATGCAAAAAATTATCAAACATGTCAGATTTAGAACGAAGAGGATAAATCCATAGAAAATGAGAGAAATGATCAAGAAATAAGACATAATATTTAAAACCACTAGAACTAATAATGGGAGATGTCCATAAATCAGAATGAATAATATCAAAACAATGTTCGACAATAGAATCTGAACTATGAAAGAGAAGCTTCACATGTTTGCCAAGTTGGCAAGCGTGACAAATATGTGAATATTTTTGTTTATTACATGAAATAAAACGACTAGAGACAAGCGAACGTAGCACTTGATCACCCGGATGTCTGAGGCGTTGATGCCACGTGGAGGCACTTGTCGAGAGAAAAGCAATGGGAGAAGTTGATGGCTTGGTAACTGGATAGAGATCGCTCGAGCTGTCACATCGAAGGAGGATATGACGAGTCAAGTAATCCTTCACAGAAAAACCAAAGGCGTCAAATTCAATAGTACAATTATTGTCCCTAGTGAACTGACGAACATAAATGAGATTTTTAATTATATTGGGGGTTACAAGAACATTATGAAGATGAAGCACCAAAAAAAACATTTTTCCCAAAATAAACTTGATTTTTGCAATGTCCTTTTACTGGGTACAAATAAAATCTGCATGTTGATAGAAAATATTAATCGACTTTAGGCCCCGATCAAGTAAGGAAAAAGTCTTTCCCACGTTAAGCAAAAAGCATAAAAGTTGTAGTACTCTAAGTTGTGAAATCCCAAAAAACATTTTGTGGTCTAACTCCATTTAGAGAGGGTCGGGATTCAATTTTTAATATACGATGGACATGCGATCAGCCTATAAAACAAATCTAATCAAGCATGCAAATCTAAACATAGGCATTCATCGATTATTGCATATCATACAATTAACACATAAATACGTATGTATAATAAAGATGTAAGGTTTATAAACCATGATAAATATGCATGTATTTATCATGGCATTTAAACATGTAAATAACGCAAATAAGCCGAAAAACGGTGAATTTAAAGCAAGTAAAAAGACACACGTTTTAAATCACGTAAAATCTGCAAACTAGGTTCCCTTTTATCTTAGATTAAGGAAGTTTAGGATTCATTATTTCACCAAAATAAGCCTAATGGGTTGCCAACAAAATAAACAAAGAAAACAAGCAAAAACAAACATTTTTTAGCGATTTTACTGGTTTTTATGTATTTAAAACACCATACGAACGGCTTGTGACGCCACTGTTGAGATTTGTTATCTAATAACCTATATTAACACGTAGTATATGCAACGGATATGGTCCTAAAGGGATGCGTATGATGTGACTAATTAACATAATACAATAACTTAATAGTGTACCTCTCGGTTCTTGATTCGAGCAACAATGAAGCTTAAAAAACTTGCCTTGTTCTTTACCAAAACCCACGAAACACTTACAAAACATCAAATTAGATGTTTTCTATGGAATAGTCCACACTACACGTCATGGATTACAACCCGAATGCTAGTTCTAACTTTCACGATCAAGAACAAAACCCTGGGTTTTGTGTTTTATTAATATCGACATATAAACCCTAAAGGGTAACATGCAATTGATTTTTTATGGATATAAGAAGAGAAAAAGAATCACCACTTGTTTCTATGGGATTTGTATTTATAAGATGAGTCCAAGACATTCCTAATACAATACAAATAACTTAAGGAGCAAGTTATGGTTTCTTTCCTTTCTTTTTACCTTTGGCCGCCCTTATTTACAATATAGTCAATGTATATTGATTTTTGGACTTAACTGTTTAACATGTACAATACATATTAATTATACGACCTTTCGTTAATTATTCGTCAAACGAGCTAACTAACGATTGTTAAGTAATCGTGAAATAATGACTAATATAATTAATATAATATACCATTATTAATGATTGTATCTTGATGAATTGTGTGTGACCCCATAGGCTTTCGTTTCTCCAGCCGTTATACATTTAATATTATATGAGCATATCCGAATATCGGTGTGTGATTGAAGGGCTTCGGCGTAAGCTATTCACTCACTTAGTCCATTTTAATTCTTGACGAGAGCTATCCCGCCATATGCTTAGGTGGCATATGACGATTTAGATTTGTTGGAATATGCCTTCTTCTTTTTAGGCATCTTTGGCTCGTTTTCTAGTCTTTTTCGCGAGAATTATTCTTTTGCTTTAAATAAACATTTACAATAATTTGGTATCATATTGAATCACAAAAAGACAAAAATGATGAATTATCGTGAGAATTTGATAGCTAAAACATGTATGATTAATGAGCTGTCATTTTCAATACATTTTGTTCTTACAAAAGGAGAAGTTAGTTTGACGTAGTCCACATAAACGAGTATATGTGTGAGTAAGAAGCTCTCCCTACTTAGCAGTAAAGTTCTTATAACTTGATATTGCAGCAGTCAGCTTAGTACGAGCACCCAACTAAGCTCCCTGCATCTGCTTCACAATTTAATACCATTTAAATCCTTGGCAGTCTCACAAACTGTTAATGTTCATTTTAGAATATCCATTCGGGATACTGAGAATAAGAAGATCTTTAAGCAAGAAATAATCAGCTTCAACCAATTTTCTTTTGATTTTCACAACATTTATTCACTTGATCTCTCACGTAGGTGGTCCTTAGGCAACTTGACCCATGATTAGTGGACTAGGTCCATTTTCTCGATGAATCTTTTATGTAAGGTCTAAGAGGTTGTTTTACGATATACTGATAGAAACGAATTTTCAACTGAGTATACTTTACCCTCACACATATTACTTGTCGAAGGTCTTTATAAAAGTAGTGTCCGTATAATCTCGGATTTACCTTTGGTTTTTATCTTGATTGAGATACTTAACTGTACAAACACATAAGCATACTGTAAACATTGTACAACTATGTAACGCAAAGAGTAGAGTGTCTGAATAAAAAATATGAATTCCCATTGCACAATTACTATTATCTTGATGCTTGAAGCTTATGATCTCGACCCAATTTATAAATCCCGAATTCCTGGTCTTCCGAAAACCAAAATGATCTTAAACAATATTTGGTTCTTTGACTGGCGTTAAAAGATAAACATACTAAAATTAGGAGTAAACAGTTTAAACGACACAAAGGACACAAATTTGCATTCGTTCTCTTTCTTTTAGATATAAAAAATCAATAACATAGCTTACGTAACCCCTCTTTCTAAACCGCAGCTTCTTGTTGTTGTTGAGGTTGAAGTTTGAAGAAAGCAAAAATGGCGAAATCAATGAGATGTAAGAGAGAAAAGAGACTTCGGGCAATAAAAAGAGAGATGGTGGGACCCATTTACGAGAAGAAAGATGAAGCTAAATATGCGGCTCTTGAAGCTGCTCTTAACGCTCCTAAACTCCCTGTTCGTACCCGACCCGACAATGAAACCATGTCTTTGGATGCTCCTGCTGACATCATCACCACTACTATTACTAATGGCGACATGGGTACTTTTTTTCTGCTAATATTATATCAACTTATCAAAGTGTTTTTGTTTTCATAGTTGGGTAGTTTATAAAATACTCAGCATTTATGTGAGTTTTAGTTAGGAAATGTTTTTATTGTAGCCAAATTGTTAAATTTTTTAATAAATTTGTTTTAGGATTTAGGGATTTTTGTTGCTTTTTTTTTTTTTTTCAAGTTGATTAGCTGTTGTTGTGTTTGCAAGGAATCCTACAAGGGTAGTATTAGGGGGTCTTTGAATCAGCTTTTTTTGTCGGCTTATTAACTTATTAGAATTTGGAAAAGTTTGCAAGCTGCTTCCTCCGACTTATTATGAGTTTATTGACTTAAAAAACCATAAACTCAACTTTATAACCTCATAAGTCGAATAAAGTGGGCTTATGATCTTCACACGATTCTTTTCAGCTCATACGCCGACAAAATAAGTTAATATTAGCCAGCCTTGGTAATAAGCTCTTTTGTTTCTTTAGATCGGTATGATGGTTGATATACATACGGTACATCTTTAAGGATTTATTTTTGAAAAGGGGGTGTTTGGGATGGCTTAGTTTAAATGTTATTTTTTTAGTAAACTAAGTAGTTTTATTCTAAGCTCAAAGCATCTTTATCTGCATAAAGAAAAGTGGATACTAAGCACTTGATAAGGCAGTGATCTGTAAGGAGACGGGATAATATCGAGTTTATTTTTCGGAGAAGATGAAGGATCGAAGGAGGTTCAAAACATTTGGAAGATTTGGATAGAAAGTATATAGGAAATATATCTCTCAAATCTTATTCAATCATTAAACAAGCCTTGATCTGGATTACATTTGTTATACGTACACTGTGCGTAACAGTCCATCTTCTTAGTCTGATTTTTATTAAATAGTGCATAAGAATAATTTAGTAAAGTATGACACTTTTTTTTTTCTTTCTATCAATTTTAGTAACAAGCAAATAAAGTTATTGTGTCATCTATTTTCTGTTGAAACTTAAGAACTCGTTAGGGTAAGGGGCAAATTAATCTGGTCGATGAATATTTCTATTAGATCTTTCTGAATTCTGAGTGCTCATTTCAAGTGGAAAGTTCCAGCAAATGTAATCTATGTAGTCTAACTAGTCTCCCTTGCGGTCATGTTTTTCTAGGATCTGATGAGCTGATAAACCTTAGAACTGTGATAAAACTATTTGTTTTGACTATTGTGGGTATATGTTTTGATCCAAAAAAAGCATTTTATAAAGTCAACATTACAAGTGTCTAGCTTTTCATATTTGGTACAAATTCAAAATTTGTGACAATATGGATTATGCATGATTAAACTTATTTTATGTTTCTGGCTGTATGATTTAACAGACGTGGAGATGGATGATGGCAACCAAAGCAGCAAGTCATTGAAGCCGATGGGGAAGAGGATGAAAAAGAAACTAAAACTCAGCAAGAAAAAGTACCGCGGCAAGGGGAAGATCAGGAAGAAGAATGTGTAGCTCCATTTATTGCAATGCTAATCAGCCTCCTACTTGTTAACAGAGTCTTCACTTTGGTTTCTATCAGGCTAAGTTGTATGCTCTTTACTTTAATCCATAACTATGGAATCAGTGACAAACTTCATGTATTTGCTGCATTTTATACATTAGTCCAATTTTGTGACCCTTCAGTGTTGTGTTTTTACAAGTGTCGTGTTTTTACAAGAGCTCTAAAATTATATTGAAAGAAAATCAAAGCGCCATTTCATAAGATAAACCCAAGTGTATCGAGCATAGTCATCAATAAACGAAACATGGTATTTGGAACCTTCTTTTGTAGAAACATGAGAAGGTCTTCACACGTTAGAGTGCACACAAACAAAAAGAGATTAGAAAAAGAAACACTTTTATTAATTGGCAAAACTGAAAATTTTGCAAGTTTACATGACTACAGTTAGAAATATCATGACTTTTTAACTGCCTTAACGTCACTGACGACACTAAAAATTTTAAACGAGATGCGGAAACATGACCTAAACGAGAATGTTATAAATATAATACCGAGGAAAAACGATTCAACCAAAACGAATGTTATTAAATATATTACCGTGGAAAAAATCGATTCAACCATAAAATTTGGTCTGAATCGTTTTTCCTCGGTATTATATTTATAACATTCGTTTTGGTTGAATCGTTTTTCCTCGGTATTATATTTATAACATTCTCGTTTAGGTCAGGTTTCCGCATCTCGTTTAAAATTTTTAGTGTCGTCAGTGACGTTAAGGCAGTTAAAAAGTCATGATATTTCTAACTGTAGTCATGTAAACTTGCAAAATTTTCAGTTTTGCCAATTAATAAAAGTGTTTCTTTTTCTAATCTCTTTTTGTTTGTGTGCACTCTAACGTGTTGAAAGACCTCTCATGTTTCTACCAAAAGTAGGTTCCAAATTCATGTTTCGTTTATACGATGACTTATGCTCGATTCACTTGGGTATATCTTATGAAATGGCGCTTTGATTTTCTTTCAATATAATTTTAGAGCTCTTGTAAAAACACGACACTTGTAAAAAAACACAACACTGAAGGGTCACAAAATTGGACTAATGTATAAAATGCAGCAAATACATGAAGTTTGTCACTGATTCCATAGTTATGGATTAAAGTAAAGAGCATACAACTTAGCCTGATAGAAACCAAAGTGAAGACTCTGTTAACAAGTAGGAGGCTGATGGGATCATTGATTCACCTTGTAGATGATGAAGTATTTAGCATTGCAATAAATGGAGCTACACATTCTTCTTCCTGATCTTCCCCTTGCCGCGGTACTTTTTCTTGCTGAGTTTTAGTTTCTTTTTCATCCTCTTCCCCATCGGCTTCAATGACTTGCTGCTTTGGTTGCCATCATCCATCTCCACGTCTGTTAAATCATACAGCCAGAAACATAAAATAAGTTTAATCATGCATAATCCATATTGTCACAATTTTTGAATTGTACCAAATTATGAAAGATTAGACACTTGTATGTTGACTTTATTTAAAAATGTTTTTTTTGATCAAAACATATACCCACAATAGTCAAAACAAATAGTTTTATCACAGTTCTAAGGTTTATCAGCTCATCAGATCCTAGAAAAACATGACCGCAAGGGAGACTAGTTAGACTACATAGATTACATTTGCTGGAACTTTCCACTTGAAATGAGCACTCAGAATTCAGAAAGATCTAATAGAAATATTCATCGACCAGATTAATTTGCCCCTTACCCTAACGAGTTCTTAAGTTTCAACAGAAAATAGATGACACAATAACTTTATTTGCTTGTTACTAAAATTGATAGAAAGAAAAAAAAAAGTGTCATACTTTACTAAATTATTCTTATGCACGAGTTAGATATAAACAGACTAAGAGTGAAATGACTGTTAAAGACAGTGTAAGGTATAAACAAACGCTAATCCAGATCTAGGCTTGTTTAATGATTTGAATAAGATTTGGAGTGATATATTTCTATATTCTTTTATATCCAATTAAATTGTTTTGAACCTTCCTTCGATCCTTTCATCTTCTTCCGGGAAAACAAACTCTTTTTATCCCGTTCCTTTACAGATCACTGCATTATCAAGTGCTTTGTATTCCACCTTCTTTAATGAGATAAGTGCTTTGAGCTTTTGGAATATAAATATACTTAGTTTACTAAAAAATAAAATTTTAAACTAGCCATCCCAAAACACCCCCTTTTCAAAGAATAAATCCTTAAAGATGTACCGTATGTATATCAACCATCATACCGATCTAAAGAAACAAAAGAGCTTATTACCAAGGCTGGCTAATATTAACTTATTTTGTCGGCGTATGAGCTGAAAAGAATCGTGTGATGATCAATAAGCCTCACTTTTTCGAACTTATGAGGTTATAAGTTGAGTTTATGGTTTTTTTAAGTCAATAAAATAATTTTTGTAGGAGGAAGCAGCTTGCAAACTTTTCCAAATTCTAATAAGTTAATAAGCCGACAAAAAAAGCTGATTCAAAGACCCCCTAATACTACCCTTGTAGGATTCCTTGCAAACACAACAACCAGCAGAATCACTTGAGCACAAAAATCCCTAATTCCTAAAACAAATTGTTAAAATTTAACAATTTGGCTACTATTAAAAACATTTTCCTAACTAAAACTCAACATAAATGCTAGTAGTTTATAAAATACCCAACTTAGAAAAGAAATAAACTTTGATAAGTTGATATAATATTAGCAGAAAAAAAGTACCCATGTCGCCATTAGTAATAGTAGTGGTGATGATGTCAGCAGGAGCATCCAAAGACATGGTTTCATTGTCGGGTCGGGTACGAACAGGGAGTTTAGGAGCGTTAAGAGCAGCTTCAAGAGCCGCATATTTAGCTTCATCTTTCTTCTCGTAAATGGGTCCCACCATCTCTCTTTTTATTGCCCGAAGTCTCTTTTCTCTCTTACATCTCATTGATTTCGCCATTTTTGCTTTCTTCAAACTTCAACCTCAACAACAACAAGAAGCTGCGGTTTAGAAAGAGGGGTTACGTTTGCTAGGGTTTTGGATTTTTATATCTTAAAGAAATGCAACGAATTGCAATTTTGGTCCTTTGTGTCTTTAAACTGTTTACTCCTAATTTTAGTATCGTTTATCTTTTAACGCAGTCAAGAAACCAAATATTGATTTAAGGTTCATTTTGGTTTACGGAAGACCAGGAATTCGGGATTTATTAAATTGGGTTCGTGATCATATAAGCTTCAAGCATCAAGATAATAGTAATTGTGCAATGGGAATTCATATTTTTTATTCAGACACTCTACTCTTTGCGTTACATAGTTGTACAATGTTTACAGTATGCTTATGTGTTTGTACAGTTAAGTATCTCATCAAGATTTATAACCAGATGGTTAATCCGAGATTATACGGACACTACTTTTATAAAGACCTTCGACAAGTAATATGTGTGAGGGAAAAGTATACTCAGTTGAAAATTCGTTTCTATCAGTATATCGTAAAACAACCTCTTGGACCTTACATAAAAGATTCATCGAGAAATGGACCTTGTCCACTAATCATGGGTCAAGTTGCTGAAGGACCACCTTACGTGAGAGATTCGAGTGAATATAATGTTGTTGAAAATAAATTGGTTGAAGCTGATGATCTTGCTAAAGATCTTCTGATTCTCAGTATCCCGAATGATATTCTAATGAACATTAACAGTTGTGAGACTGCCAAGGATTTATGGGATGAAATTGTGAAGCAGATGCAGGGAGCTTAGTTGGGTGCTCGTACTAAGCTGACTGCTGCAATATCAAGTTATAAGAACTTTACTGCTAAGTAAGGAGAGCTTCTTACTCACACATATACTCGTTTATGTGGACTACGTCAAACTAACTTCTCCTTTTGTAAGAACAAAATTGTTTGAAAAATGACAGCTCATTAATCATACATGTTTTAGCTATCAAATTCTCACGATAATTCATCATTTTTGTCTCTTTTTTGTGTTTGATTATGATTATAAATTATTGATATTGTTTAATTAAAGCAATAAAAGAGGATACATTTCTTCGCGAAAAAAAAAAAAAAAAAAAAAAAAAAAAAAAAAAAAAAAAGGGTGGGGACTAGAACGAGCCAAAAGAGAATTAAATGTGGACGAAGGCATAATTTTCCAACCAAATCATACACGTTATATGCCATCCTAGAGCATATGGCGGTAATGAGCTCCTTTAATACGTCAAGGATTTAAAATGGACTAAGTGATGAAGAGCTTACGCCGTATGCCCTTCCAAGCACACACCGTATATTCGGATATGCTCATATAATAGTAAATGTATATACGGCTGGAGAAACGTAAGCCTATGGGGTCACACACGTATGCATCAAGATACAATCTTTAATAATGTATTTATATTAATTATATTAGTCATTATTTCACGATTACTTAACAATCGTTAGTTAGCTCGTTTGACGAATAATTAACGAGTAGGTCATCTAATTAAGATGTATTGTACTTGTTAAAACAGTTAAGGTCCAAAAATCAATTTACAATTGACTATTTTGTAAATAAGGGCCGGCCAAAAGGTAAAAGAAAAGGAAAGAAACCATAACTTGATAATTAAGTATTTGGTATTGTATTTGGAATGTCTTGGATACTCATCTTTCTAAATACAAATCCACTTAGAATAAAAAGTTGGTGATTCTTTCTCTTATTTTATCCATATAAAATCAATTGAATGTTACACTTTTAGGGTTTTTATGATCACGATATTAATTAAAACACAAAACAAGGGTTTCTGTTTTCTGATCGTGAAAGTTAGAACCTAGCAATTCGGGTTGTTAGTAATCACTGACGGTGTAGTGTGGAACTATCTCATAGAATAGAAAAACATCTAATTTGATGTTTTGTAAGTGTTTCGTGGGTTTTGGTAAAGAACAAGGCAAGTTTTTTAAGCTTCATTGTTGCTCGAATCAAGAACCGAGAGGTACACTATTAAGTTATTGTATTATGTTAATTAGTCACATCATACGCATCCCTTTAGGACCATATCCGTTGCATATATTACGTGTTAATATAGGTTATTAGATACCAAATCTCAACAGTGGCGTCACAAGCCGTTCGCTAATGGTGTTTTTTAAATACATTAAAAAAAAAACACCAACCCCCACCACCCCCCCCCCACCCCCCCCCCCCCCCCCCAAAGTTAAAATCGCTAAAAAATGTTTGTTTTTGCTTGTTTTCTTTGTTTATTTTGTTGGCAGCCCCTTAGGCTTATTTTGGTGAAATAATGAATCCTAAGAGTTCCTATAATCTAGAAAAGGGAACCTAGTTTGCAGATTTTACGTGATTTAAAATGTGTGTCTTTTTACTTGCTTTAAATTCACCGTTTTTCAGCTTATTTGCATTATTTACATGTTTAAAGATGCAATGAATAAATACATGCATATTTATCATGGTTTATAAACCTTACATCTTTATTATACATACGTATTTATGTGTTAATTGTATGATATGCAATAATCGATGAATGCCTATGTTTATTGCATGCTTGTTTGATTGTTTTATGTGTGATCGCATGACCTTCATATATTAAAAATTGATTCCCCGACTCTTTAAATGGAGTTAGACCACAAAATGTTTTTTGGGATTTCACAACTTAGAGTACTACAACTTTTATGCTTTTTGCTTAACGTGGGAAAGACTTTTTCCTTACTTGATCGGGGCCTAAAGTCGATTAATATTTTCTATCAACATGCAGATTTTATTTGTACCCAGTATAAGGTCTTTGCAATCAAGTTATTTGATGTATGTGTACTACTTTTTTAAAGATGATTCTAAAAGCAATTAGGGGCCTTATTTTGAAATTTACTTGTCTGTGGAAAACTAGAAGGAGGGTTGAATAGTTTACTGCTTTTTAATTTAAGGTTTTAAAGTGTTTGTAAAAATTCTAGATTCGACTTTATGTGAATTCAACACTTGCACAATATGAACAATATACTTATCTAAACAATTAATAGGATAGTATGAGAAATTTACATGTAAGAAATAGGAGATAAGAGTAAGATACTAATCAATCCTCAACGCGCGGATTTATAGTGCTTCGGTAACGAAGCACCTCTTCGCCCTACTCCACTCCTCGAGCACTAAACTCGAGAGTTTTCTTCACTATGTCAACAAGCTCTCTTATGGCAGAGAAAAACTTACACAACTTTCGCTTATCTTGATTTCTGACACTAAGCTAGATGTCTAGTTCTTTAGCTAGAACCAATCTATCACAAACCTTCATCCACAACTTTGTCTTCACGGACTACACAATTCTTCACACTAGTTTTCTTCACACCACTACTTTTACCAAGCCTCTGATATAATCACTACTAACTAAACAATACTAGGAAAGTATCACCAAGCAAGTTCCAACATATACTTACCAACAATCACCAAGATCTAACACTACACAACTTTACAAGATTTACAAATGATTTACATGTTATGATATGGATGCAATAAGATTGCAACAACACACAAAGGTGTAATACTTCTTCACTTGATGAGGAAGTATTCTTCTCTTGCACTTGAGGATTTAAGCTTGGATCACTTGGAAACAAAGCTTTATGATTAAATAATCAAAGGATTTTAATGAGATGTGTGGGATGTTTTTTATCAGAAAGAATGAGTGCAAAAGGTGAGAAAATAGTGGAGAATAGTTCCATGGTATTTATAGGACATTATAGAGGAGCGTTCTACTATTAGCGGTCCACTTAATTTGTGTGGGCGGTCCCCTTAAAGATAAAGGGGCCGCCCGTGTATTTTAAGGGGGCCGCCCTAGACTGGGCGCTCCCCAGTTTGTCCTTTTGTGTAGGGAGAATTTTCTGGAACTTTCTAGCCGTTTTAGGTCCAAAAATTTGAATTTCAAAATGTTTATTTTGAATAAAACATTTTTATAATTGTTAGTAAATTGTTTTGTAATGTTTTTATAAAAATGTTTTTACTACATTTTTTTAAAAGTGTGAGGTTTTTGAATAAAAATCTCATTTTTATCATAAAATGCATTAAGACATTTATTTTATTCATACATTTAAGTGATATATTTTTCGCACAATGAAAAATTTATACTGAATTACTTGTTTAAGTTTAATTTTACATTGCAAAATTTTTGTATTTTGTGATTATCAAAAAATGTAAAGATGTGAAAATAGTAATAATGTTTTTATGGCATTATTTCTATCAACAGTCTCCCTATTTTTGTGATTACAAAATTTAAAAACCTCATATTAAATGTAAAATCTATTTTTAAACAAGGATTTAGTGGTTTTTGTCATTTCTCCCCCTTTTTGTAGAATATCAAAAAGGCTATTGTCAGAGAATTGCTTGTTAAAATCTAACGGATAAATGCACCCTTGATGTGTGCTCCCTAGTTCGAGGGAACCATGAAACTCGAGCATACTTATGGTTTCTTGGCTACAAAAAAACGAGTTAGAACACATACAAATATTTTCTCAACATGTGGCAAGAAGGAAGAAAAAAAATTATGACATGTGCAGCATATCTTCAAAGCAAATGATAAGTTTATTCTTTTAGAAACATTGTATGTGAACTACACAAAGCATACAAAAAAGAAAAAACTCAAATATGCTTTTAGAAGCATATTGATACATCATGAAAAAAAAATCTATATAGCCATAGAAGGTTTTGTTGAATTGCTTGCCGACACAAAAGTGTTTGACGATTGTTTGTTGGATGTTAGAGATTATTTAGTTGTTATGAAGAGTTTGGCATGCGGATGGCGGTCTGTGGAAGGTAATCTCCTTTGAACTCTAGGTGGTGGATTGTGGTCGAAGTGAGGAGGAATTCAATTCCAATTGATATCCTCATGAAAAAGCTTGGAATTGTTTTTGGATGTTGAGATGCAACATGGGCAATACCCCAAAATTGGTTTTAACTTGGTTTAATGTTGAGGGTGTGTGTAGGATTGGGAGAGTATGGGTGATATGGAATGTTTTGTTTTGTTGTTGAGGAGAGATGATTGACAAAGAGGGTTGATAGAATCTTGTACTTGATTAAGTAAACTAGGCTTTCTTACTTGGATGGTAAGAGGTGGTGTTGTTGTGTTTGGTTGTCATTTGAGGTGGATTTGTGTGTGAGTTACTGTGAATTGATGGGTGAATTGGGAAATAATGGATGTGAGACAACTTGTGGTGGCGGAAGAAGGGAGTGTCCTTCAAATGTAAGGATTTGGTAATGCTTGATTGGGGTGATTGTTTTCTTGAGATGGTTCATGATGAGGAGTGAGTGGTTTTGGCATTGGTGTAGGTGAACTTACATTGAGCTCATTGGATGTGTTACAAGGGTTTAGTTTCTTCTTCCAAATGGGTTTCACACTCATTTTTGGATACCCTTAATGGTTTCGGATGTGGGTTTGTTAGAGTTGTCCTTGTGGGAGGTTGATTTGAATGATGATGGTTGAGGATGTTTTTATAGTGGAGGAACGGTTTTTTAAATGGAAAGAGTGAACATTTAAAGGATCAAATCCAAGAAATGTTTGTGAGTTTAGGGAAACAGTAGCTATGTCTAGAGGGTATTTGGTACATAAAAGCGATTGAAGATATTGTTTTACCCGTACTGGTCTTGGATGGTCAATGATTAGGGGTCGGTCCCCTTAAAGATAAGGGGATCGCCCTTTATGATTCGGGGGCCGCCCTAATGCTATTTACCCCAGATTTCCCAAAATCGAATTTTTCTTGAAATTTTGTGTGAGGTTTTGTTTTGGTGGTGATTAATTTGTAGCAAGTTCATCCTTTATGGCAATTATGATTTTTTAGCAATAGCACATTAAGGCATTCCAGAACCATTCTACCATATATATGACAAGTTGTATGGTTTATAACGATATCCATAATTTTTGGCATATAAATCTTATATGAAATGAAGACCAAAAGAGTGAAGAGCATATAAATAGTAACTAGATATAATGCACAAAGAAATTTTCTTGACAAGCAGGGTTTTAGTTAAAACGAACCAAACTTTTGTTGAAAATACTAGTGTGTGCACTAAGTGCAACAAATGTGGAAGTAGCGATTTTATTTCGACCATATGACATGTATAACCTAAAGAAATAATCCCAAAGGCTCCTTGATTTGAATTTTTTGCTCAAACCAGATTGTCGAAAATATATATTAGATTATATACTTTTGACAACCAAGTAAGTGACTTATGCTTATGGAAAAATATTTTTTAGCATATTTCAAAAAGATATGGAAATTGATTTTAATTGCTTCCTAAGTGTGAGGACAAGAATTTTTAGATAAAATTATAGATTGAGACTATTGTTTTTATGTTTTAAAGAGTTAGGAAGAATTTGTAAAAGTTTGCTTATAGAATTTTCCCAATCTTGTGTTTTTATTGTAACAATATGAAAACTTAGACACAGAGAGAAAAGAAAAATAATATTTTAGTCAGTCAGGTGGGTGGTCCCCTTAAATCTGGTCGGTCCCCTTTAAAATTAAGGGGGCCGCCCTTTATGAATTAAGGGGGCCGCCACCTGTTGAGAAAATTTTTCTCAGATTTTTGACAAACAGTTCTTTGATGATTATCATTTCTTTATTATGCCGAAAACTTAATCAATTTGTTCCATCATTCCTAGACCTAGACGTAAGTAGTTAAATGGCTCACGTTTAAGTGGTTTAGTTAGAATATCGGCTATGTTGTCTTCCGATGAGACCTTTTCTATAGAGATATTCCCTTTTTGAACATTATCAGCGTATGAAGTGATGGCGAATATCAATTTGTGTTTTGTTCACGTGTGTGTTGTACGGGATTTTACTTTTAGTATTTAGCACATTTTGTTATCTAGCATTTTTGGAATGTCGTCTTACCTAACACCATAGTCTAACGAGTGCTTGTTTCATTCCATAAAGGCTTGTTGACATGCCTTTTTGGCGCTTACAATCCGTTCGGTTTTGGATATGGCAAAGAGCGGTTTGCCTTCTTAGAAAAACCAAAGATGTTAGGCAACAAACATATCATTAAACTACAAACACAACACAATGTGACTTATGCGAGTTCTAAGTTATCTTCGCATGATCTGAATCGCTGTACACTTTTGTTCTCATGCCGTATCCCTTTAGGATTCCATACATCAATAAGTGCTGTAGTGCCTTTAATGTATCGGAAGATACGTTTAACTGCTTCTAGGTGAGAGGTTTTGGGATCCTCTTGAAAGAGTGCACAAAGGAAAACACTAAACATGATATCGGGTCTACTTTGTCGTTAAAGTATAATAAACTACCATATAATGGCTATATATTTGCTCGTCTTTTATCTTCGGACTCACCCCTTCTTGTCTCTCGTGAGTTTAGTTTCGTTGACATAGGGGTTTTAATTGGCTTAGAAGTACTTCTAGTCAAATTCTTAAGCATTTCCTTAATAAATTTTGATTGGATTAAAAATATTCCATCATCTAATTGTTTTATTTGTAATCCTAAGTAAAAATTTAGTTCCCCTAATTCTCATTTCAAACTCTTCATGCTTGATCTTGGCAAGTCATCACACATTTCTTTGAAATGTTGATTCGAATATAATGTCATCAAACATATATTTGGACATAATAAGGTTGGAGTCTTTCTTTTAGTGAAGAGATATGTATCTACCATTCCCTTGGAGTATCCTCATGTTTTATAAGAATGGCTTTTAACGCTCGTACCATGCTTTTGGGAGCTTGTTTTAGACCATAATGAGATTTCTTAACGCTCTAATAAGTCATAATTAGGTTTGCGAGGTCTATAATTACCGGAGGCTCTTGTGCCACGTAAACCTCCCTCATTGATATAACCGTTTTTTTAAGGGAATGCACTCTTCACATCCATTTGGTCATAACTTTAACTATGTGCGCAAGCATAAGACTTAAAAGTATTCCTTATGGACCTAAGTCTTGATACTGGGTGCATACGTTTCGTCATAATCAATTATTTCTTGTTGATTATAACCTTGAGCGACTAACCTAGTTTGTTGCAGTTTCAGATAAACATTTTTATCGACGTTTTATTTCTTATATACCATTTTATTCCTTATAATGGTCATATCCATGGGATTTGGGATAGTTCCCAAAACCTTCATTTGTTTATTTCTGGGCAGAAGGTTAATTTCATGGCAGTGCAAGAAGCAGACTATTGTGGCTACTTCTTCAACTGAGGCCGAGTATGTTGCTGCTGCTAGCTGCTGTGCACAGGTTCTTTGGATTCAGAACCAGATGCTGGATTATGGTTTCAACTTCATGAATACCAAAATCTTCATAGACAACCAGAGCACCATATGCATTGTGAAGAACCCTGTCTTCCATCAGCGGACCAAGCATATTGAGATTAGGCATCACTTTATAAGAGATGCCAATGAGAAGAACTTGATTCAAGTGCTGAAGATTCACACCGATGACAATGTGGCTGATTTACTGACCAAGGCATTTGATGGACCAAGATTTGCGTATCTGGTGGTCCATATTGGGATGGTGAATCCCTCTTTCGTGAATTGAGGGGAGGTATAAGCCTAAGGGGAGGCTTGTTGTTGTACATTTGTATATTCTAACTTTCTTGCAGGTGGATATGTTGTTTTGTGGGATACTATTTTTTTGTGATTTCAGGTCGACAATACTGCTGCTAGGTGTACATTCTTCCTGCTGACAGGATTGGTTTCTGCTGGTAGTACTATGGTTCTGCTGGTAGCTATCCTTTCTGCTGGACGATTGGTTTCTGCTGGTAGTACTATGGTTCTGCTGGTAGCTATCCTTTCTGCTGGACGATTGGTTTCTGCTGGTAGTACTATGATTCTGCTGGTAGTTATCCTTCCTGCTGGATGCTTGGTTTCTGCTGGTAGTATCCAATTCTGCTGCTAGTTGTACATTATTCCTGCTGACAGGTTGGTTTCTGCTGGTTGTACTATGGTTCTGCTGGTAGTTATTCTTCCTGCTGGACGAATGGTTTCTGCTGGTTGTACTATGGTTCTGCTGGTAGTTATCCTTCCTGCTGGATGCTTTGTTTCTGATGGTAGCTATGGCTTATGCTGCTGATTCCGTGTACATGCTGGTGGGCATACTTCTGCTGGTGGATTCATTTCTGCTGATAGGGTGTATTCCTGCTGTCTGCATGGTTTCTGCTGTTGGAGGACTCTTTCTGCTGGCTGAATATATTCATGCTGCTGGAGTTGTTTATGCTGCCAATACATCTATTCATGCTGCTGGACTAGTTTGTGCTGGTAGTATCATGGTCCTACTGGCTGACTTATTTCTGCTGGTAGTATCATGGTCCTACTGGCTGACTTATTTCTGCTGGTAGTAACCTGTTTCTGCTGTGTTCAACTTGATATTGCTGGTTGGTTGGTCTCTGCCACTAGTCACTTGGTTTCTGCTGGTAGTCTCCATTCCTGCTGGTGTATCAATGTATCTGCTGCCTGAATAGTTTGTGCTGCTCACATACAACTTTTACTGCTTGAATAGTTTCTGCTGATTTTTTTTAAGACTTGTTACTGCTGGTTGACTTTCTACCTGCTGGTCTTAAAAATAGAAGTTGAATAGTTTTTCGTTTTAAATCTCTATTATATGGATTTGGCGGTCACCACTTGTCTGACTAGGCGGCGTACAAGTTGATTTTCACTCAATTACTTCAACTTACAAGGTTAAAATTGTACCAATCTGACCCTGACTCGGATGATGAAGTGCTAGCTGAGATTCTCTTTCGGGGTCAGTCTATCTCTGGTCATGGTGTTGTAATTGTGGACAAACTCCCTGATGATGAGATTGTTGATCCACGGGTTAAGGATGAACCTGTTTCTGATTATGCCACTTCTCCGCCTCGATCTCGTCGTAAACATCATGGGGTGCGAAGTGATGACTCTTTATGGGATAAACCAGTTGAAGACTTCTTCAGTTCTGAGAGTGAGAGTGATGATGATATAGAGGATTATATTCCCCCTATTCCGTATGGAGCATTTAAAGATTGGGAGATTGTGCGTTGCCCGCTTCGTAACACTTATTATCATGTGTATTATCAGGAAAATCGACGGCACAAGAACTTTTTCTACCTGAAAGAGTTGCTACCTCATGTCTATCGTGAGGATCTTCTTCTTTTACGTCGACGGATGAATCGGTATTTTCGGCTGAACCCAGATGTGGATGTTGGTTTGGACCTCTGGAGGGATGTCAATCTGTTGTGTCAGTCCCTTCATTCTGATGATGTGGAAGATTTTTGGAGAACACAAGATGAATGGGTTGTGAGCAGCTGGAAGTTGTATCCCAGGAGCTCTGTTCATGTCTTGGACTTAACAAATGGGAAAACTGTGTATATGTTTGTGGGAAATGTCTATCCTATCCGGGTTACACTACTTGAACGGATGTTACGCCACAGGCTCACAGTTCCACCCTCATACTGTCGGGATGTTGTTGTTGCTGGGAATGTTATTCAGACCGTTCAAGCTGGCTTACGAGAATCCTATGAGTGTCTTGCATCTGCTCCTCTGTAAGTTTGTGTCTTAGTTAGTGTTTGTTTTCCATAGTTTCGTTCATATTTAAAAAAAAATGTGTGTATTCTTAGTTTTCTATTAATTTAGATACATTTTTGTAGTATAGTGTTGTATAACTTTGGTGTTAGTGCTTGCACTGCACGACAAATGGTTTTCAGCTCACCATGGCTAACAGCCAAGAAAGAGTCTGGCTCACCATTGCAAACGGCTTTGGTGTGTAACTCAAATCCGTTGATAGCTGTAAGGGTTTGCTAAAAATCCTATGGCCTTCACTCACCATGTTCTTGTAACAAAGAGTGGCTAGTCCAAGAGGGTACGGCTCTTGGTAAAGACCTTCTCAAATCCGTTGATGGTTGCCAGGTTACCCAAAACTGGATGGTTATCACTTTCCATATTCTTTGGATGAAAAGTGGCTAGTCCATAGCAAACGGCTCATGGTAAAGACCTTCTCAAATCCGTTGATAGTTGACAATTTACTCAAAATTGTATGGTTATCGACTCACCATGTTTCATGTACAAAGAGTTGACATGGTTATCAATCCACCATGGAATTTACCTTTTCTAGGTGCCAAAGGATTGACTAGCCCTGAGCAAACGGCTACAGGTAAAGGCATATCAAATCCGTTGATGGCTGTAATGGTTTGCCAAAAACCATATGGTATTCAACTCACCAATGTTTCAAGTACTGAGAGTTGAAATGGTTTTCAGTTAACCATTGACATACACCTTTCTGGTGGCCAAAGGACGGACTAACTTCCAGATTTAATGGCTAACCGGTAAAGAACATCATATCTATTTACCTTTTTCAATGATTCACTCTCACAGGAATTAACACACCTGGAAGTGATGAAATAGACGAAAATTTTTTGAATTTGCTGTACATATTGTCCAATGGTGCTGTTGCTGTAAAGACTGGAACAGTTGCTGATTCAGATTTTGCTGCCTCATTTGTTTCCTGCGTGTATCAGCGCGTTCAATGGCTGGTTCTTTGAAGCTGCTAGTGGCTCTCTAGGTTCTGCTGCTTGTTTGCTTGCGGAGCAGCTTACTATGTTCCTGCTGTTTTTCAATCCTCTTGCTTCGAGAAGATCTATCTAGAAACTTGGTTTTAACGGAGTCAACACCAAGTTTAGGGGAGGATTGTTGGAACTTATTGCAACACGTACTAAGTTGTCGTTTCTGCAGTAAGAGATGTACGCTTCTGCAGATAAGCAATTAAGTCTTTCCTGCAGGCAGTCTCGAAGTAACGTTCCTGCTGATTATGTTTCTGCTGGTCATGTTCTCGTTCCTGCTGACAGAGATAGAATCTGCTGATTATGTTTCTGCTGGTCATGTTCTCGTTCCTGCTGACAGAGATAGAATCTGCTGTTTGTTACTTATAGACGTAATTAATGTAATTAAGGAATTATAGTTAGATTTTAGTATTATCTCATTAATATAGGAATGAGATAAATTAGGAAGAATTTGATATGATGTATATCTCTTACGAGATTTTAGTTTTCTTGTTGACCAATTTAGGGTTTCTTCTCTATAAAAGAAACCTTTAGCATTAGGGATTGGCACCGATTGAAAATTAGAAAAACGTTTTATTATCAATAGAAAGATCCATAGAGGATCATTATTCATATAGTTGTTCTTCTTTGTTGAATTGTTTAGTTTCCGCCTAAACATTTGCTAGAGTCTCTCACGTATATGCTTGTGATTACATAAGCACTATACAACCACAAAGGCTAGAAGATCTATCTAGTACAAGATCCTAACACTTATTTAGTCCTAGATTGTCCAAACAGTTTAAGCTAAAAAAGCTAAAAAGTTCAAATTATCTGTTTTAAATAGCTTTTTCATAGCTTAAAATTAAGTTTTAGTAAAAGTCCCTTTTTAAAAGTTGCTTATTTTAGCTTGTTCTTTAACTGTTTTTAAAAGAAAAATAAAAAAAATGTTTTTCAAAAAGGTAAGGTCCAGGACTTGAACCTGCGACCTTGCCTTCACACACACACACACACTCTTACCATTGCGCCCTTGGGTCTTTTTCATAAGACCCTTGGGCCATTTGGTTTATAAGGTGTATTTGCAGTTTAAGCTTATAAGTTATTTTATCTGATTTCTAGCTTATTTTAAGTGCTTATCTATTCTTTCTTTTTACCATTATCCTAGCAATAGTCTTAAATACTTTTAGTAATTTTTCTTGATTTTTATAAATTAGTTTAGTATTTTTAATTAATTTTCTAGATTAA
>BQNB010002761.1:4500-62993 GCA_026074375.1 Tanacetum coccineum
TATATATATATATATATATATATATATATATATATATATATATGGTTTATGTTTGTTTATTGATTAAATGAACAAACATGAACAACATTTTACATGCAGAACTAGTTCCTGCATATAACAAACCATGAGAATGCAAAATATAACACATTTTCAATACCCCTTCTCAGACTCATGCTTTGAATAATATCCACCAAACCAAGTTTTTCACAAATAGTTTGTGCTGAGCAATGCTCAACCCTTTAGTAAAGATATCAGCTACTTGATTAGAAAAAGACACCTTAACAGTTTTGATGACACACGAGGATACTTTTTCTCTTAAAAGATGAACATCAATTTCAAATTGCTTAGTTTTTTTCATGAAAAATAAGTTTTGCAGCTATTTGAATAGCTGCATTATTGTCAAAATACAACTCAACAGGAAAAAAACCCTCAATTCTTAGATCTTTAAGAATATTGGAAATCCAAATGATCTCACAAGTGGTAGATGTCATGCACCTATATTCAGCTTCAGCTTCAGGATATGGAAATTGTTGCTTGTTTCTTACTCTTCCAAGAGACCACGCCATTACCCATATAAACACAAAACCAAGATACAGACTTGTTAACCGAACATTTTGCCCAATCTGCATCTGAAAAAACACACGGACTAAGACTATTTCCTTTATAAAATTGTATTCCAGTTTCGGTGCATGGTTTAAGTATCTTAACACCCTCATAGCAGCAATAAATGAGACTGAAGAAGTAACTGCATATGATGGCTAAGACAATGCACAACATATGCAATATTTGGCCTAATGACCGAAATATAAATAAGTTTACCTGCTAGTTTTTGATACTCAGTAATATTAGCCAAAAATATGTTAGATTCTGCCTTTTTATGATTTAAAACAACATTCTGCTGTAAAGGAGTTGCAGCATGCTTACAAGCCAATAAACCATATTCACACAACATTTCCAAACAATACTTTCTTTGTGAAAGACAAAGACCATGTTTTTTCCCAATACCTCAATACCTTGAAAATACTGTAAAACACCAAGATCTTTGATCATAACTTTTGAACTTAAAAAGTTTTAAAACTTTCAGTTTCTTGTAAATCATTTCCAGTGAACAATGTCATCAATATATACCAAAAGACCAATAAATTGCTCCTTCTTACTCTTAACATACAAAGAGTAATCACACTTACTCTGCACAAAACCATGCTCGACTAGAGTAGTGGTTAGTTTCTCATTCCACTGACTTGAAACCTGTTTCGAACCATATAAAGACTTAACCCACCTGCCAACCTTCTTTTCATAGGTGGTAAGTACATATAAACTTCCTCATTAAGATCACCACACAAGAAAAAATAGTTAACATCCAATTGAAATAATGGCTAATTTTTACGAACAATAAGACTAATTAAGCACCTTACAGTGACCATTTAACAACAAGACTAAAAGTTTTCTGATAATCAACACCTTCCTTTTGACTATAGCCTTTGATTTAAATCCTGGCTTTATACCTATCCGCCTCACCAGTGGACTTATACTTAATCTTCTAAATGCATTTACACCCACTAGGTTTTCTACCCATGAAAGACCGGTTAAAACCTATGTGTTATTTCTGTGCAAAGGCTAAATTTTTAAATGGGTTTAAGCTATTAAATAGCTACATATTTTCTCAAATGTTCCAATATGGTACGTGTGCTAATTTTATTACTTGTATGGTACGTCTACTACCAGTTTCGTGCTAATATCGTCATTTTTTTACCGACTACCTGTTGGTAACATGCAAAAAACTTACATTTGCGTGTTTTGTGAGTCCACATATCAAATCCAAACACCCCACCACCTCACAAATAACCTCTACATGCCACAACACTACCCAGACCCGCCACCACCACCACAACCACCACCATCATCCAACACCACCCACCTCCCACCACCCGCCACCACCACCACCTACCACCCACCACCCGCCACCACCACCACCCATCACTATCACCAGTATCACCTACCACCACCTGCCATCAGCACCCATCACCCCACCACAAACCAACTGATTCACTCATCAGCACCTCCCACCAGAACACATCCACCACCACCACACAACTTACACTGCATTCACAACCCATAATCCAACCTCCTCCAGCTTATGTCACCACATGCCACCACTACTACCCACCACCACCACCACCTATCACCAGCATCACCTGCCACCACCACCGACCCCCACCCTACCCTACAAACAACCTCTATGCAGCCCAACACCACCTAGTTAGACCCCCCACACAACCGCCACAACTACCTGCAACCAACGACCACTGTCAACACTTACCACCCAGCCAACTATGTACTCCACCACTGCACCAATCACCTACCATCATCAAACCACCACCATCACCACCTATCGATGGTGGTCGGTGGCGATGGTGGTCGGTGGTGGTTTGACGGTGGTGGTTAGTAGGTAAAAATTGGTATTTGGTGGTTGTCACTTACTAGTAGGTAAAATAAGTTTCCATGTATCATATTAGAAGGTTTATGAAAGTTCACATACTATACGCATAGTTTTTTTAGTACACGTACCATATTGTAATATTTAAGAAATTAGGTGGCTATTTAATAACTTAAAGCCTTTTTAAATTCATAGCCTCAATCCAATTTGGATTTTGAGAGACTTCGTAATAATTTTAAGGTTCCACTGATTTATTTAAAGTTGTGGCAAAACAGTAGTTAACAACAGACAACTTAGAGTTGTTAACAATTTAACATGTCTTTCAAGACCATATCTAACTTTACTTTCCACAACAAAATCATTAATAAGCGTATAAGGTAATTGAGTGGTTAGACCTCCTAAGTCAAGTATGAGATTCTTCCCCATAATGATAAGACCTTTCACCATTAAAAGAAGTTTGGACATTTTCCTCAGAGGTGACATTTTATCATATTTGGGTTGCCATAGGTTCAACTTCATCCTCAAATGTGACAATATAGTCATCTGAAGCTGAATACCTAGTACACTCCTCATTAGAAGTGTCCCCTTCTAATCATTGGGTCTTTCAGACCTTCGAGTGTTTATGTCAAAAAAATTAAAATTATTTACTTCAGTTTCATTTGACTCATTTAAAACTGTTCAAATACACTAGCAGACATGTGACTAGAATCATTTGCAGACCTCATTTTGAAAGGAAAAAACAGTTTCATAAAATTTTACATCTCTAGAATAAAACACAAGTTTACTATGAGGATTGTACAGCTTATAAGCCTTTTTACACAAGAAAAACCAATTAAAACATTTTCAGACCTCACACTAAACTTATCACCATTTTTTAATACACTGGAGTAACATAAACACCTAAAAGCCCTTAGATGAGAGACTATGTTCCTTACCATAAACTAAGACATAAAGGGAAACACCAAACAAGACATAGCAGGGTAACCTGTTAATAAGATATACATCAGTTAAAACACGTTTAGATCACATATAAAAAGGAATATCCCCTGAAACATGAGACTCCTATAAACATTCAATAGGTGTCTATGTCTCCTCTCAGCAATCCTATTTTTCTGAGGTGTATAAGAACAAAAAGTTTGATAAATAATTCCTAGATTATTAAATGGATTAGACAGTTTATTATTTACAAACTCAGTACCATTAATAGATTTAAGACTTTGACTTTTGAACCAAATTGGGTAAAGATAAGTTTTATAAAACTTTTAATATAATCACCAACTTCCAATTTAGATTTTAACAAATAAACCCACAGAGCTCTGTTGTAATCATAAATAATAGTAAGAAAATATTTGTAACTTTCCTTACTTACAACCCTGTAAGGACCCCAATGATCACAATGAACCAAGTCACCAACAATAATAGACTTATGATCGCTTAAGGGAAAAGGTTCCCAAGTCTGCTTAGCTATGTGACATATGTCACATGGAGACACATGTTTTGTATTTTTAAAACCAAATTTACTATCAAAAATAGAAAAAACTTAGTTAGCAGGATGACCAAGTCTACAATGCTATAGCTCTTTAGACACTTGACAAACGAAGACAGAATTTCACATGCCAACATTAGACAGACCATACTTATCAATATCAAACAGGTAAAGTCCACCAGAATCACTATTAGTCTCCGCTAATTTGTCTTGTTTCAAATCCTGAATATAACATTTATGTTCATGAAAACCAACAAATTACTTGTTGTCTTTAATCATTTATTAACAGATAACATACTAACATTATACTTAGGAACAACCAGAACATCAAACAAAATCACATTGTTAATTAACGTAAGACTACCAATAGGAGTGATTTTAACCATAGTACCATTATGGTGACCAACGGTAAGCATGAGACTAGATATATTAATGACATTAAACATATTCTTAGTGGACACAGTAATATGTTGATTAGCACCAAAGTCAATGAGCCAGCCCAAAGTGACATTATAAACCATATTTCCAATTAAAGCACATAAATGTTTTTCAAAATGCAGATTAAAAAATAAAATTCTGATTATAAAAACTAGGTTTTATACCTGCCATATTTGCAGCGACACTTGTAGAGGGATTCTCATTAATGAGACTTAGAAGTTTCATCATTTGTTCACTTATAGAAGTAGCAGCGATAGAAACAGATGAAGTAGAAGCAAAATTGTTAACCTATGCATTATCAATAAACTTTTTGACCATACCAGACTGTTTAAACAAATTAGGATTCTTTCTAAATCTAGGAGGATAACCAATAAGCTCATAACATCTTTTAATGGTATGACCAAAAAACCATAATTCTTGCATATCAGATTAGAATTAGGACCCATATTGATGTTGTTATTATTATTGATCCTTATGTTAAAGTCATTAGTATTGTTATTGGTCTTAATAACAAAAGCAACAGGCTCAGCCTTATTACCAGATGAATTACTAGGATGAACAACCTTGTGGGACTCTTCTCATGACATAATATTAAAAGCATCATTCTATGTAGGTAGAGGATCCTTAGCAAGAATAGTACTTCTAATAGGTTGATACACATCATTTAACCCCATTAAGAATTACATAAGTTTTTTACCCTGAGTATGTTGAACACTACCTGTTTTAGCCTCACAAGTACAAACAATTCCACCCTCACAGGTGTAGGCAGGTAATAACGTCAAGATTTCAAATTCTCTCCACAATGAATTCAAATTATGATAATAATTTGGAAGAGACAAGTCACTATGTTTTAAACCATTTATCTTATGCATCAGATTAAAGATCATAGACCCATCCATTTTATCATATGTTTCTTTTTACTCTTTCAAGACCTTAGAAGCAATTTCATTATAAACTTGACCAACATACAACTCTTGATACAAAGACCTCAAGATCCAACCAAGAACCATAACATTGCATCTTTCCTATTGTTGAGACAAACCATGACTAGAGTCAGGTTTAACACAAATACCATCAATAAATCCTATTTCATTTTTTTCCTTAAAGTAATAGTCATATCAGTTTCCCACATTTTATAATTTTAAAAACAAGTTAACTTGAAGCTAACAATAGACAAACTTGAGTTATCATTACAATGTAAGAACAAAGGATTACCACCATCCAAATTATTAATCATAACATCAGAATTACTACCGCTAGCACAACCAATCATTATAACATACATAATATAAAAAATAAACAAAAACCATAAAAAAGCTACATAATACCACCAACTAAAAATCAAGATATGAATAATTAACTGCCCAAGAACGTAATTCAACCACCAAGAAATTAGATCCAACCACAAGAATCACTAAACCGCCACCTGAACAAATTAACCCTAAAAATATTGAAACCTAAGGAGATTGTAGGCTCTGGTACCATGTGAAAATTATCAAACTAATACCAAAACACTTTGATTGCACTTTGAAAACCTCCCGCATGCTTATTTTATTACTAAAAGAATCAGATCTATAGTCTTCAAACGAGTAATATACTACATATAAAAGAAAGGCAATCATCCCTAGATGAATGCGATTGTAAACAAAACAAACACCAAACTTACAACATCCTCACTACAATCACTCATACAATATACCGGACTAGCTTATTAAGATCAAGACGATTTCAAGAAGATGAATACAAAACTTTAAGACAGTTTACTACGTATCTATAAACAAGAGAGAAAGTGAGATACAAGTTATGAAACCCTAGAGCTGGGAAGAGACTATTTATATCCAAAAGTTTCACTTTAACCCCTCTAGAATAGAAAACCTGCTAAACAAATACTAAAACACCAAACTGTAAGAAATATGTGTAGAACCAGTCCCCGCACTATAACAAAACATGAGAATGAAAAATATAACATATTTTCAACATTTACGGAAAAGGGTCATGCATAGACTTTTAGGTGTAGAATCTGAAAGGATTGTCACTTTTGTATGTGCGTGCAATTTACGTCATATATAGTTTAAATTAATTGATTAATTTAACCAACTAAGCAGATTTAGAAGCTTGTGTGATGCAAGATTGGCGAAGTTGATATGTTTTGTTTCCTTAAATTTTTTATTATTTCTAGGTTGGTCGAGACGTGGTTGCAGAATTAACAAGAGCAATGGACAGGCAAGGTGTAGATACCCGTGTTTCTGCTCTGGTAAGTTCATGCAGGTTGTTGATGTTGAAATATACCCAAATATCTATAATTCTACACAAGAAAAGTTTATCTAAGTCAGCATGCAAAAAAGAAAAGATGTATAACCTTTGCAGATTTTATTCAAAGGATTCATTCGATAAGTTATATTCTTATTTGTGTTACATTAGCATTACGAACAGTGACATTTAATATGATGGGTAACGTTAAGTATAATACGTAGTAGTACATAGCAAATAAAGTTTTCAATAAAATACCTATAACTCTAAACAAGTTTGGGTAAGAGAATTTGATTGCCTATGAAATAATAAACGAACAATTTTCTTTAGGTAAATGATACAGTTGGAACTTTGGCTGGAGGTAGATATTTGAACAGTGATGTTTGTGTAGCTGTGAGGTTGGGTAGCGGAAGTAATGCAGCTTATGTGGAACGAGCTCAGGCTATACCAAAATGGCACGGACCATACCTTAAATCGGAAGAAATGGTGAGCTGTTCTATTTGTATCAAGTACCTTCCCCCAACCACACCCCGACCTCACACACGCGTGCGCGCACACACCACTTTGATTATTATGTTATCCTTTTGGTATTTATTAGAAATTTATTTGATGATGAGATTCGAATGGCACAAGCCCGGTTGTGTGTGTAGGGTCCAACCACCATTTATATTATTTTTGAATTGCTTGTTAATTAAGTTATGCATTTATTATTTATTATAAATAGAGTAAAATACATTTTTGTTCTTGTGGTTTGGTGTTTTTTCACTTTTGGTTCAAGATTTAAAAACGTTTTGGTTTTAGTCCAAAATGATACTTTTGTTTCACTTTTAGTCCAAAAGCATGTTTTTTTGGTCTTTGTGGTTTGGTGGGTATTTCACTTTTGGTCCAAATTTTCAACATGTTTGGACTGAAAGTGAAACAAAAGTATCATTTTGGACTAAAACCAAAACGTTTTTGAATTTTGGACCAAAAGTAAAAAATGCACCAAACCACAAAGACCAAAAATGTACTTTACTCAAATACGTAATCTTAATATTTTAGGTAAGATCCATCCTCAAAATTTATAGGTAGAGAGTCCATATCTATCATCATATATACTTATGGCCCATTGGCATATCCAAGATGTTTGATCAGGGGCCATAACAGTTACAAGGGATATGTTGAAATTGTATGAGATCATATATAAACATACTTTATTTGTTCATAATTAGTGTGTGAAAATCGTCCCCTGTGATAATTATGAACATTCTTTATTTGTTATCCAGGTCATCAACATGGAGTTGGGTAACTTTGGGTCACCACATAAAAGAATGATAACGAAAACTGTAATCTGCAAAAATTCCAAATGCTCATTCTCATAAGTCATACCACATTATTTTTAGGGGCAATTGCATATATATCCCTCCAAAGTTTGAAAATTACATATATATCCGACCTAAACTCTTAATTGCATATATATCCTTCTTAAACATTAAAAATAACATATATGTCCAAATAATTTTTTTATATATAAATAAAACTCAAAAAATACTTACTTATCCTAAATTGACCATTATACCCTTTTTCAAATCTACCAAACATTGGAGTATCCATTATACCACAAATTGACCATCATCGTTTAAGTGTACAACACTGTAACAATTCATCAAATTCTTAAATCCACATATGCCATTTACTTTGGCGCCATTTTTAATTTCTTTTTAGAAACCATCTCCAATCTAAATTAATTCTTCAGAAAATCAAACAGTGTGTTCCCTTCTTGAACCAACAATTAAGGAACCATCAATACAATTATTAAAAAACCATACAATTCACAGTTTCATAACCTCACCACAATTCAAATTTTAATTTTTATATATTCTTGTAACAATCTTTAATTCAAGTTAGGGGAGGATTGTTGGGAAATACAAGTCTGAAAGTCAAAGTACTGTCAGTACATTTAAAGTACTGCCTTCATATTAAAGGAGAGTCAAAGTACTGCCAGTATATTCAAAGAAATCTTCAAAAGATAAGAATTGGAAGATTCTCTCATATTTGGTCAAAGATAATGATAAAGATTGGTCAAAGATAATGATTTGATCAAAGATAATTAATTTGGTCAAAGATAATTAATTATAAGTCAAAGTACTGTCTTAGTTATAGGAACTGTAAAGGTTAAACGGTTATGTTAGTATTTATCTTGTAATAGTTATTAGTGATAAGTATCATTTAGTATTCGTGTTAGTCAGGGACTGTACACCTACTAGTGGTTATCCTTATGTCTATAAAAGGATCCCTAGGAAGGCATTAGAGACACAGATAACAAAAACACACAAGTCATTAGTATTGTATTTAGGGATCTGCAACTTAGGCAGATTCAAAGGTTTATAATAGAAATCGTTTGAGAAACTATTGAGTGTTCTTCTTGATATTGTTAACTAGTTTCCGCATAGTTAACAATATTATATCAGTGTTTCATTGCTACTAACTTGGATTTATTCAAGGAGGTAACATCCTTTACAGGTTAAAGGGTTAGTATACTAAAGGAATAACGATCCTACAAGTGGTATCAGAGCCTGTGTAGAGACTCTGATCAAGAAGAACTTTCATCATTCGAAATCGTTCCAAACTCCAAAAAGATGTCTGAAGCTGAACCTATCCCTCCTGCCTCATCTGTCACCACCCTTCTTGATGATTGGAGCATAGAGATTGATGCAGACCATGTGGATCTTGGACAAGATGGACTTGGAGTTTTTGACTGGAGCGAAGAAGCTGATAATGCACCAATTGCTCTTGCTTTGATGGCTACAAGCTCAACCGATTCTTCTAACTCAAAGGTACCTTACTGTTCAAAATGTAGTAAATCTTATAAAAAGTTGCTTGAAAACTATCAAACTGAAAGAGATAATTTTCAAAGGGCTAGGTCTGAAATTCTAGGATATCAAATGAGCTTAGAGTCATTAGAAGTCATGCTTAAAACACATGAAAAGAATGAATATGCATGGGGTGATAAGTATGAACAGATGGAATATGACTTAAAGATAAGGGATTTGAAACTAGAAGAAAAACAAAAGGAATTAGATCAAGTCTTAAAAGAAAGAGATGATTTCAAAGTAAAACTTGAAAAATGGACAAATGCTTCTGTACTTCAAAATGAAGTCCTAAACAAACAAAGATATTTGTCTGATAAATCATGTATAGGATTTGGGGTTGAGTCTAGTAGTGGTATGGAAAGTGACAATTCATCTGGGGATGAAACCTTGACAGATCATTTGTATGAAAATTTCAAAAGAGAAAAGGCATACAAAGCAGTACCTCCACCCACAGGTACAATTATTCCACCTAGGGCAAATGTCTCCTTTACAGGGATAGATGAACTAGCTATTAGGAATAAGGTCAATAATCAAGAGAAAATAAAGTCTAGTCAACCAGAAATTGATAGAAATAAAGTCATAATTGAAGATTGGGTTGATAGTGATGATGAAGAGACTGTTTTAAACTCTTCAGAAACTCAAAAGAAAACTGTTTTGAACTCAGACTCACGTATGTGCTTGTGATTACATAAGTACTATACATTCTCAAAGGCTAGAAGATCTATCTAGTTCTAGATCCTATCAAATAGTGAAACATCTTTTGAAAACAGGTCACCAAACAATCAAAACAGTGTTGGTCAAGAATCTAGGACAAAGGGACTTAGGAACAAAGGGGGTAAATTATGTTTTGTATGTTACAGTCCTAATCACCTAATTAAGGATTGTAACCTACATGAAAGAACCTTCAAACAAACCCAAACTCATAAACCTAAGGGAACACAGGGTTCAAGGGAAACAAGACCAGTTTGGAACAACATCCAAAGGGTGAACCATAGTAATTTCTCAAGAAACTCTAGGTACCCTCACCAAAGGAGATCTTTCATCCCATCAGCAGTACTTACAAGGGATGGGTTGATAAGTACTGCTAGACCAACAATGACACAAACAGTATCTTCAAAAAGTACTGCTAATATGACTTATCAAGGTACTGCTAAATCTAGAGTACCACAAGCAGTACTTTCACGAAGTACTGATGGACCTTATTATCCAAGGATGGATAATAGAAGACCTAGAATCTCAAGTTACTCACCATCATCAAGGTCTTCTACCACAAGGACTCCTCATAGACCACAAAGACCCAAGAAAATTGTTAAATCTATCTGGGTGAGGAAAGGAAGTACTATTGGATCCCAAGCAGTACTTCCACAAACTGTCAAAAAGAGTGCAATGATAAATCCAAAACAAACATGGAAACCAAAAGGGAACTATCTAGATTCTGTGAATAGGGGTAATGGATCTTACACACTCAAGCAATTTGAGTATGTAACTCCATTAGGGGTATCCAAGTCAGTTATGACTTGGGTCCCTAAAAGAGTCTAATGCTTTGAAATTGTTTGTACAGGGCAATCCAGAAGAAGATCTCAAGGACTATGCTATCATTGACAGTGGATGCTCTGGAAGTATGACAGGAGACAAGGACAAGTTGTCTGATTTTAAAGAGTTCAAAGGTGGTTATGTAGCTTTTGGAAATGACTCTAAAGGTGGAAGAATCTCAGGAAAAGGAACCATTAAGACATCATGCTTAGACTTTGAGAAAGTTAGCTATGTGGAGGAGCTCAAGTTTAATCTCTTATCTGTTTCTCAAATCTGTGATAAGAAGCACAATGTTCTCTTCACAGATAAAGAATGTCTTATCCTATCTCCAAAGTTCAAGTTTGTTGATGAAGATTTGGTAATTCTTAGAGCTCCTAGAAAGAATGATGTATACAGCTTGGATCTAAAGAATATTATTCCCTCTGGTGGAATCACTTGTTTGGTTGCAAAGGCAACAGAGGATGAAGCTGTCCTATGGCACAGAAGACTGGGGCATGTCAACTTCAAAAATATCAACAAGTTGGTTAACTACTTGATTATGGATTTAACTTCATGAACACTGAAATCCATATAGACAATGAGAGCACCATTTGCATTGTGAAAAATCCTTTCTTGCAAGAAGATTGAAGAAATGAACAGTAGAGAAACCTCAGAAATTGCTCCATATGGATTTATTTGGACCTGTTTCAGTAGAGAGTGTAAATAGGAAAAAGTACTGCTTGGTGGTTACTGATGACTGTAGTAAATTTAGTTGGGTGTTTTTCTTGGCTGCAAGGATGAGACATATGATATGCTTCATTAATTTGGATTGTGGGTTAGTAAAACAAGCTAAAGACTAAAGTGAAGAACATCAGGTGTGACTCATGGAACAGAGTTCAAGAATCACTTAATGAATGAGTTTTGTGCAAAGAAAGGGATACAGGAGAGAATATAGCATTGCAAAGGACTCCACAAGCAAAATGGTGTCGCAAAAAGAAAAGAATAGGACCTCTTATTGAAGCTGCTAGAATATGTTAGCTGACTCTCTCTTACGATTCAATTTGGCTGAAGCAGGTCAATATGCTTGTTATGTGACTTAACAGAGTTTTGGTGACTAAAACTCAAATGAGACTCCTTATGGGGGAAATTTTGATGCGGCAGATTCCTAACATCAGTTTTATGAGGACCTGTTGGATGTCCCTTGATATACTTAATACCCTAGATCAATTAGGTAGTTTGATGGCAAATCAGAGAAGCTATCTGTTGGGTTCTTACTAACAGGCAAAGGTTTTTGAGTCTATAACAGGGTCACAAGAAAGGTTCAAGACTGTCTTCATGTAAACTTTCTTGAGAATCAGGAGAATCAAAAAGGAAAAGGTCCTGATTGGATGTTTGATCTTGAACTTCTATCTCCCTCAATGAATTACATACCTGTAAGGAAAGAGAACTATGCTGATTCAGGAGAAAAAGTATCAACTTATGATGATGTTGAAGATTTAGATGACCAGCAGTTTATTGTTCATGGTCCAAGCATTAATACAGTTCAGCATAAGCATTCAGAGGAACGTACTGCTGACAAAGAAGTTCCATTGTCCTCTGACGAACAAGCTCTACATGATGAGCTTGTGAATTTGATGCATCAAGAATCTCTTGCCAAACTTCATAATGATGCTCAAAGAAACGCTTTTGAAGAGGAAAAGAGGAGAATAGCACTTGAAAAGGGAAAAGAATGTGCCAACAGTACTTTAACTCTAAGTACTGCTAACACACCTTCTCAAAGTACTGGCAATACACCTACAGATTCTGATGATGATGTTCCAAAAGATGGTGTTTTCTCTACAAATTCTTTTGATGATGAAAATACAGACACTGAGGAAGGTGGAGCGGCCGACTACAACAACATGGATCCTACCATTGATGTCACCTCTACTCCTACACTTGAATTTCATATAGTTCATCCTCAAAGTCAGATTATTGGTAAAAGTACTGCTGGGATTCTCACAAGAAGAAAGCTTAAAGAAAGTGCCTCTGACCAACACCAAGCCTTGCTGTCTTTTATATACAAGCAAAACAGAACTAACCACAAAGATCAACAGACATGCTTGTTTGCTTGTTTCTTATCTCAAGAGGAACCCAAGAAAGTCTCTCAAGCTTTAGCAGATGAAAGTTGGGTTGAAGCGATGCAAGAAGAGTGCGTCAATTTTAGTACAAGATGTATGGGTTTATGTGATATCCACAATGGCAAAGCGATGATGGTACTAAATGGTTTTAGAAAAAGAGAGTGAACGAGGTACTATTATCAAGAACAAAGCACGACTAGTTGCACAAGGGTACAGCAAGAGGAAGGTGTGGATTAATGATGAGTATTTGCACCGTTGCCAGGAATGAAGGCAATGAGTCTCTTTTGGCATGCATTCTTCTGGGCTTTACTGTCTATCAGTATGGATGTCAAAAGTGCATTATATTTGGTCAAACATCACAGAAGAGGTGTATGTAAAACAACCTCCAGGTTTTGAAGATCCTGCTCATCCAAACAAGGTCTACAGAGTTGTCAAGGCACTTTATGGCCTTCATCAAGCCCCACGAGCATGGTATGAATGAACTTTCACTTTTCTTTTGAAACATGGCTATAGGAGAGGGGCTATTGATAAAACTCTGTTTATTAAGAAGGATCGAAGAGATATCATGTTGGTACAGGTATATGTAGATGATATTATCTTTGGATCTACCAAGTCTTCTATGGTGAAGGATTTTGAAAGAATTATGCAAATGAATTTCAGATGAGTTCAATGGGTGAACTTACTTTCTTCTTAGGGCTTCAGGTCAAGCAACTTCTGCTGGTATTTTTCTAAGTCAGACAAATCTTGAAAGACATTCTCAATAAATTTGACTTTGAACCATTAATCCAGCATCAACCCAATTGAAGTCATAAATCTCTGGGAAACGATGAAGAAGGGTGAGTTGTGATGTACATCTTTATAGTCTAATGATCTGGGTGTCTCATGTACTTAACTATTCAAGACCTGACTTAATGTTTGTGTTTGTCTGAGTGCAAGATTTCAAGTCACTCCAAAGGTTTCTCACCTGCATGCTGTCAAAAGGATCTTTCAGTATCTAAACATCAACCAAAATTGGGTCTTTGTTTATCCTAGGTCTCCTTTTCATTAGGAGCTTTTTCATAACAGTGACTATGCTAGGACAATATGATAGACGATCAACTTCAGGAGGATGTCAATATCTTGGAAGAGACTGGTCTCTTGCATGACAGAAACAAACAATTGTGGCTATATCATCTACAGAGGCAGAATATGTAGCAGCTGCAAGTTGTTGTGCACAGGTACTTTGGATGCAAAATCAATTGCTAGATTATGATTTACTGCATGAACATGAAATCCTTATAGACAATGAGGAGTACATATGCATTGTAAAGGAATTCCTGTATTCCACTAAAATTAGCATATTCAGATTCGACATCACTTTATTCGAGAATGTTTGAGCAGGAGTCATTAATGTGGTCAAGGTTCATACTGATGACAATGTAGCAGATTTACTCACCAAAGGCTTTGACTTGGCAAGATTTAATTTTTTGGTGGTAACTATTGGGATGATGAACCCATAGCTATATTTGAGGGGAGGATCACATGTAAAGTACTGGTGTACAAGTGAAGTACTGTTTTGGTTAGAAAGGATCTTTGGAAGCTCTATCGCTACATTTGAGGGGAGGATATGAATGATTGTTCAGAGTTTTAATGATTTGAAGAGATATTTTGCAAAATTGCAGGGTTGGGGTTGACAAATTTGAGTTGGAATTCTTTTTATGTTGAAAGTACTGCTTAGCCAACTCAAAGTACTGCTCGTCTTAGAAAGTACTGCTTAGCCAACTCAAAGTACTGCTCGTCTTAGAAAGTACTGCTTAGACAACTAAGTACTGTTCCAACGTTCGGTCAACGGTCAAACATACGTTTTTGCGCTAAAAACGTTTTTACAACGGTAACTTTATAGTTATCCAACGCAACCTATAAATACTCAACTGAATTGCATTTTTCTCTCATTTTATCTCTTTTCATTCACAAATTTTTAATTACAACCTCCGACGCACATCAATTTCATATCCAATGGCAAATATTCGCACTTGTAACAAACACAACATGATTGCTTGTGTGGAGAAGACTGAACATAATGCCGATTTTCATCAAATCATTGATTATCTTGCTGGATGCTCCATTAACTACTCGTTGTTAGTTGATCCTGATCTAATCGGTCCGTGGCTTCAACAATTTTGGGCTACCGCTTCTCTCAGAGTGATTAATGAAGTGCCTCATATTCGCGCCACGGTTGCTGGAAAGAAGGTTTTGATTTCAGAGGAAACCATTCGGGCTGATCTACTCTTTGATGATGCAAATGGTGTTGATTGTTTTCCAAAGCAGGTTATTTGGGACTCTCTCAGAGATATAGGCTATGAGGGTAATTTAGCACAACTTACTTTCTCTAAACCTTTATTTAGCCCTCAGTGGAAGTATTTAGTTCATGTATTACTTCACTGTCTCAGTCCTAAGAGTACATCATGGGAACAATTTGGGACTAACATCGCATCTGCTCTAGTAGGATTAGCCACAAACCAAAAGTTCAATTTCTCTTTGATGATTATGAATGGAATGCTAGGACATATTTCCAATGGTACACCTTTTATTATGTATCCTAGATTTATTCAACTGTTTTTGAACAAACAATTAGAGGGAGTAACCAGACCTACGAATTTTCTACCATCAGTTACTCTTCCCTCTAAGGTCTTTACCTTTATGCGAAAGAATAGTCCTAAGTTCTCAGGTAGGATTACACCTTTGTACCTCAACCATGTTAAGACGAGTTACCTAGCTATTAGCAGCAGAGGAAGCACAAAGTGAGAACACTCATTCTCAGGCTGAAAATTCTCCAAGGGATGCTCAAGGTACCCCTACTCAAAGTGCTGCTCATGATAGTAGTCTACAAGGTACTGCTGCATCTCAAGGTACTGCTGCATCTCAAGGTACTGCTGCATCTCAGCGGTAATACTAATAAAAAATTTGATCTAACAAGGTACTGCTCACATATCAATGTGATACTGAATCCAGGGTATTTTATATTCCAAAATTCCTAATGATTATACTCCCACGATGCGTCTTCAAAATCTAGTGGAGAATGAGGGGATTTGGATCTCTATGCTTTAAACAGGGAAGTTAGAAGGCTCAAGAAGCAAACTCTTTCTCAAGCAAAACAGATTCACAAGCTAAAGGCCAAACTCAAGAAACTGTCCAAATTCGTACAGCCAGTGGTCAAACATCACGCTTTTTGGGTAGAAAGTCAGAATCTTAAGAAAAGAAGAAAGAAGCAAAGGAAGAAGCATAAGAAGAAAGTGTCTTCAGTCAAACTGGGGAGGAATAAGGATGAAGGTACTTTGTCTGAAGAGCACTATGTTCAAGAAGATTATACAGCAGATCTTTTCTTTGAAGATATTGTTGATAAAAATGCTGCTGTTACTCCTGATTTGGAAAGAAAAAGTGATGAAACTGAAGAAATCAATGTTGAGGAGAAAGAGGCTTCTGATGTAAAGAGTGGAGATACTGAAGAATTGGATTTGGAGACAATTCAAAGTACTGCTAGACAGAGTACTATTACTCCAAGGACCTTAAATTTTGATGATGAAGCAGGTCCTTCAAGCCCAATTCGTCCAACTCAAGAAGAAGGGTCTGAAGAACAGTTCAAAGTTGATGAAGTTCTTGCTGATATCTTACCAATATCAGTAAGACCAAAGTAGTGTAAAGCATTCTGGTACCTTACAACTACTAACAACCATCAAAGCTACTGATCCAAAAGATAAAGGCAAAGGGATATTGGTTGAAGAGCCCAAAAAGAAGAAATTAACTCTTCAACAAATCAGAGCCTTGGAAACTACAAATGATGAGGAGGTTGCTAGAAAGATTCAAGCTGAATGGGATGCAGAAGAAGAAAGAAAGAGGTTGGAAGAATTGAAGAAAGCAAAGCCAAAGACTATTTTGAAGAAACCTACTTCTCTTGCTCAAGAAAGGAATCAAATGATGAACTTCTTAAAAGGTCAAGGATACAAGAATTTACAAAAGCTTAGGTATCCACAGATGAAGGAACTATATGACAGAGTTCAAGAATCCATCAAAGACTCTTTCAAAGATTTTATTCCAATGGGCTCAGAGAAAGAAAGGCAGTTGTTGCAGGAAAGAGATGCAAAGAGACTCTTAAGGAAGAGACAAGCTACAATTTCTGAAGAACGTGCCATCAAAGAAGCTTAAGTGAGAACAAGAAACACTGATGAGACTTAGAACTCTCACTTCGTAGTGATCTTGTATCTGCCATCCGCAAAGTCTATATAATGTACGCCTGTTATAGAAGATCATGATTCTACTAAGATAATCGATCACTATGATAGAATTGTCTCCATCAGAAGAACTGTGTCTATAATGTGTGATGTGTCAGCAATCTGTGCCCCTGATCTCACATCGAATAGATCTATGATCTAAATAATCCGTCATCTGATCTCGTCTCCACCCGCGATGGACACCCATTGGAGGTCCTCCATATCACGTACTACGTCTCTAGGGCATAATACATAACGTTTAGTGCACATCTCCACAAATAATCTTTGTGCGGAGATAAGCATATCTTGGACTGCCCTGTACAAGATTTATATCACCTATATGGGTTTGTACAAGACTATTATGGAAACACATTCCCTCCAATGGTTTAGGTTTGGTACTTCTAGGTGATCTGTACACCATTGGGAGACACCTGAAAAAGTGATGAAGATTTCTGGAAGACTCAAGAAGATTGGGAAATCTTCAGATGGAGACTTAATGACTTGTTCAGGAGTGCATACACTAGAGTTAGAGGTGGTCAACTGACCTTCCAATGCGGGCTGAAAGAAGATATCCTTTATTTAGAGAGTTGATGATCAGGATTGTTGGACCATGGAATGGAAGTTTGAAGATGATAGGATTGAGATAGCCATTACATTGATTACATCTTTTCATTTTGTGGACAACTGAAGATGGTGACAATTCTTAAACAACTGGTATGATTTATCAAAATTTTCTTTGAAAGTAATATATTTTGTTTTGATAAAAAGATTTAACTGTGAACAAGCAGTACCTTATTTAAAGTACTGCTAGTTTAAAACAAACAGTACCTTATTTAAAGTACTGCTAGTTTAAAACAAACAGTACCTTGTTGAAAGTACTGTTAGTTAAAAGGTTGTTTTTGAAATATTTTGAAGATTTGAGTGTGCAAAAAGGTTTAAGGCGACAAATATTTAAAAATCAAACTGGTTTTAAGGGAATTGAGTGTGGTTAACCACCACACCAGCAAATGGTAATCAATTCAAATGTCTTAATAAACATTTAAAGAATTGACTAGTCCAAATCAAACAGTTTTGGTAAAGACATCTCAAATCTGTTGATGGTTGCCAATTTACCAAAAATTGTATGGTGATCAATACACCATGGTATTGCACTGAAGTATTGGCTACTCCAAAGCAAACGGCTTTTGGTAAAGAGAATTCAAATCCGTTGATAGCTTTAATAGTTTGCTCAAAACTATATGGTCCTCAAAACTCACATGTTTTATTACTGAGAGTTGGCTAGTCCTGAGCAAACGGCTACAGGTAAAGACTTATCAAATCCGTTTATGGTTGTAATGACTTACCTAAAGTCATATAGTATTCAACACACTATGATTAATGTTCTGAGTGTTGAAGTGGTTTTTAGTTCACCATGGATTATTACCTTTTCTAGGTACCAAAGAACTGACTTAAGCCCAAAGAGTGAATGGTACTTGTAAGGCTCATAAAACCTTTATGTTGCTGATTGAAGAACAATTCTGTTTGATGCAAAGATAATGGATTGTTAAGAAGTGTTTATGAAAGAGATTTTCATTTTCAAGATATTCAAACAGATTGTGTACAAAGATTTTACTTAGAAGATTTTGTCATAAAGACTGAAGACTTGTAATTGAAGCTGAAAAACAAGGTGTCCCAACATCATGAAACTTGAAGACAAGCAAGTAGATTTCAAGTTAGGTGAGGATTGTTGGGACATATCAAAACAAAAGGTTCAAAGTACTGCTAAGTAGAAAGTCAAAGTTGCAGTTAAAAATCGTAAGTACTGCCGTGGAATAAGGAATCTTAAAGGATTATTATTTAAACGGTTATGTTTAGTAATCTATTTGTAACAGTTATTTTAATGATTAGTATTGATTAGTGTTTATGATATACAAGGACTGTACAACTACTAGAGTTATCCTTATGTTTATAAAAGGATCTCTAGGAAGGTATTAGAAGAGACAGAACAGAAAAACACGAATTATTAGTATTGTATTAGGGATCTGCAATTTAGGCAGATTCAAAGAGTTATAATACAAAACGTTTGATTAAGCATTGTGTGTTCTTCTTAAGTACTGCCAACTAGATTCCGCATAGTTGACAGTATATCAGTGTTTCATTAAGGAATATCGATCCTACAAGTGGTATCAGAGCTTGTGTAGAAACTCTGATCTTGAAGAACTTTTAATCATTCGAAATCTTTCAAAACTCATAAAAGATGTCTGAAGCTGAACCTATTCCTCCCACCTCGTCCGTCACTGCACTAAGAATCCCTATGATCAAGAAAGGTGAATATGACCTATGGTCCATGAAGATGCGACAGTATATTGCTATCACTGATCATATACTATGGGATATAATCACCAATGGAGACCAAGCCACAACTGATCCTGCATCCTCGTCACCAACCAAAAACTTCACTTTGCTCTAACGCTAGAAGAAACAATGAGAAAGACTCTTAATAATAGCTGCTTTCTGCTATAGCCTGATAGACATCTTCTCCAGTTTTCATGATGCTGTGATGCAAGAACTTTATGGTTTAGCCATAAAAGCAAGATTGAAAGGAAACGAAGCATCAAGAAGATGCAAAAGTGTTGGAATAAATCTTCATATACCTTAATACTGCCTACACAGTACTAAAGGGTTAGTACTGCCACACAAGTTAGTAACTTGCCAGCACAAAGTTGGTACTCGCCAATGATACTTAATACTGCTAGTTGAAGAAGTTTGTACTGCTAAATGGTAAAAAAGCTGATGATAGAAACAAGACAGGTATGAGAGTGCATTTTCGACATTTTATTTAGTTTTGAGATTGAACCTGTTCTAATAGATAGGCAGATATATTTGTAAATGGATCCTTGTATTTCTATAAAAGGAGATCCCTAGAGTAGTGATAGTTAGAACTTTAAGAGATATACTTAGAGAGAATTTGTAATAGCTTCAAGGTTGTGTAACCCTAGTACTTAGAGAGTACTCGTATTATTTATAATATAGAAGGCAGTGATTTAAGTGTTATTGTTTTGTGAGTGATCATTAGCTGTTTCAATCATACAGTTCTCTAAGAATCAAAGTGTAGTTTCCGCATACACTTTGGTATATTTCACAAAGTCCAAATCTTTGTTATTTTGGATCTTCCAGAGGTAACAAACTCTTTATTTACTAAAGAACCGATCAAGGCGTGGATTTATCAAACAAGTGGTATCAGAGCCTGTGATTTGGATACTTTGATCTAGGGAATATGGAGTTAAGAAGAAATTCTCCAAATAATTCATTGCCAAAGCTTCCATACTCAAACTAGGAGAGTATGAGATGTGGGAAATAAGGATCAAGCAGAACTTTCCAGATCCAAGACTATGCTTTTATGGAGGTGATAGAATAAGGGGAATCATTGGGTACCTATTCCTATTACAGCACCAGAATTAGGTCCATCAACTGCATTAAAGATGACTGTGTCTTCAACTACTGAAGAAAAGATCTGTAAGAAAAATGATGTCAAAGCAAGAAGTCTTCTCCTCATGGCTCTTCCAAATGAACATTAGCTTACCTTTAACCAGTATGCTGTTGCTCGAATCTTTGTTTATTGCTATTACAGCTCGCTTTTGGAGAAATGATGCTACAAAGAAGACAGTCAAAAAGGCATTATTAAGCGCAGTATGAAAAACCTTCATGCTACAAGCTCAGACTCTTTAGACTCTATCTTTAACAGTGCTTTTCAAAGCTTGTTAGTAGATGGCATTTCTGGTGTAGATACTTCTCCAGAGGATTTAATAGTGAAAGTTTTTTGAGAAAGCTACCTTCAGAATGGGATACGCATGTTGTGGTTTGGATGAACAAACCCGATTTTGAAACTATGGGTTTGGATGATTTGTACAACAATTTTAAAATTGTTGAACAAAAGGTTAAGAGAACCGTTGCTGTTAATACTGATGACAAAAACTTGGCATTCCTAACCACTACCAGTCCTAGCAGTACTAACTCTATTAATACTGCTAACACTGGAGTTAGTACTGGCAACTCTAAAGTTAATACTGCTAGTGCTGAAACTAGTACTGCTAGTTTTAGTGATGCCACAGCTTATGCCTTTTTGTCTTCTCAACCACAAGGATCTCAACTTGTTCATGAAGATCTCGAGCAAATTCATGATGATGATTTAGAAGAGATGATCAGAAAGTGGAATATCATTTTGAGTATGAGGGCAGAGAGTACAATCAGAGAAACTGAAGGAAGATTGTTTTTTTTTTTTTATTGTTGGAAGGTAGTACTGCTGTGATATGACAAATCCAAGGTAATATGTTCAACTGTCGACAAAAGGGACATTTTGCTAGAGAATTAGAGTTTCCAAGAAGCAAAGACAACAAGAAATTTGAACCAAGGAAACTCATCAAAAGCATAAGGATTGAAGATGCCTCTGAAAAGGCAAAGTGAGCTATTTGTGGTGGTGTTTTGATTGGAGTGATATGGCAGCAGGAAATTTCAAGCGAAACATGGCTCTCATGCATTTCAACTTACTCTGAAGGTATACAAATGATAGAAAACTTGTTCTAAAACCTGTTTACAGAATTTAATGAAGCACTTAACAAAAAAAGTATGATGATTTCCTATTAAATTAATGATACAGCTTTTAAAGCATCTACCTATACAAGAGGGTCTGTCAATTTGTAGAAGCACAAGTTGTTAAATATAAAGAATCTGAAGTTTTGTTTTCTGAAGAGATTGCTTTGTTGAAAAGAAGTGTAGGTCATAAGGATTATCTAATGGGATTAGTTAAGACTGAACTTGAAAAAGTTAAGGAAGAAAAAGAGGGAATTGAAATTAAGCTAGCAAAGTTTGAAAAATCATCTAAAGACTTAGATGATTTGTTAGCAAGTCAGGTAACTGACAAAAGCAAAAGGGGCTTTGGTTACAATGCTGTCCCTTCACCTCATCCCTTAATTCTCAACAGACCAACACCTTTAGACTTGTCTTATTCAGGTCTTGAGGAATTCCAACAACCTGAGATAAATTGGTATGGTCCTAGGGATTCAATTTCAAAGCCAACCACTGTTTGTGATAGAGAGTCAAATAATTCTAAGGAGAATACTGATGACCTTCTAACACAACAACCCAAGTCTGTCACTGAAACTAGCTCTGTTGTGCCTACACTTAAGGTAGACAAAAAATGGAAAGAAAAGTTTTTCAACCAGGCTAATAATGTTAGGTTAGAAGAACCTAAAAAGGCTAGAGAGAATACTGATGCCCCAATTATTGAAGATTGGGTGTCAGATGATGAGGAAGAAGTTGTGTCTATTCCCAAGAAAGAAAAGAAAGCTAATGTACCTATTGCTACTAAGAAAGAGTCAGTAAAACCTGTAAGTTCAAGTAGAAGGTCAATTAGGTATGCTGAGATGTATAGGTCACAGAGACCTAGGGGGAATCAAAGAAGTTGGAATGGTCAGAAATCTCATCAATTAGGAGATAACTTTGTTTTTAATAACAAGGCATGCTTTATTTGTGGTAATTTTGATCATTTTCAGTATAATTGTCCTAATGCTTATAAACATATGGTTCCAAGAGCAGTCTTAATGAGGACTGGCCTTAAAACTGTCAAAAATGCAAAGCCTCTTAGTACTGCTAGGGGGGGTCCCCCCCCCCGGTTAACACTGTCAGACCTGTTAGTACTGCTAGGTTTGTTAATACTGTTAGGCCTTATAATACTGCTCCAACAGTTTCTTGTGCTAGGCCAAAGACTCATTTTCAAAATCAAGCACAAAGGCCCTTTTACAAGACTACAGCATTAACAAAGAGGTCTAATATTCAAAATATTAATACTGCTAAACAAGTTTTTAATACTGTTAGGCCAAATGTTAATACTGTCAGGGCAAGGGGATTTAATGCTGTTAAGCCCTCAGCATGTTGGGTGTGGAGACCTATCAAACCCAATGGTGCATCATTACCTTTAACCCATATAATTATATTGACACGAGGACAGATCTAAGTCAGTAATGGCTTGGTCCCAAAAGTAACTAACTTCATCGTTTTATGTGCAGGCCAATTCCCAATTAAATGAAAAAGGATTTTTGGATAGTGGATGATCAAGGCACATGTCTGGAAACAAGCTCAACCTTACAGATTTTAAAGAATTTGATGGAGGTTTAATTTTACTTTTGGTGGAGGGAGCTAATGGGAGGAAGAATCACTGTAAAGGTACTATCAAAACAGATAAACATATTTTGAAGATGTATAGCTTTGGTCCAAAGAGTTGAAGTTTAAACTTTTTAGTGTCTCACAAAGTGTTGACAAAAAGAACTATGTCTTTTTACTGATTCTGAATGTCTTGTTATGTTCCAAATTTTAAGTTGCCTGATGAAAGCTCAAATACTACTTAAAAATCCTAACAGAACAATATGAAAATTTGGATATGAAAAACATAGTTCCCAAAGATGTGTTAACTTGTCCTCGTTGTCAAAGGCTACATCTGAGGAATCAATGTTATGGCATAGGAGTGCAGGGTCATGCAAATTCAAAAATATCAATAAAACTTGTAAAGATAATCTTTTAAGAGATTTGCCTTTAAAAAGGTTTGAGAATGACCAAACTGGTTGCCTGTCTTAAAGGCAAGCAACAAGAGCCTCTTGGAAACCAAAGCTTTAGTCCCTCCTACTAAGCATTATTTATGCTACAGTATGATTGTTTGGTCCAATCTTTGTGATTAAGTTTATGCATAAAAAATACTGCTTGGTAGTTACTGATGATTTTAGTAGGTTTTCATGGGTTTTCTTTTTAAGATCTAAGGATGAAACTAGTGAGATCCTTAAAAACTTTATCAAGGAAATAGAAAATCTAGTGGATAAGAAGGTTAAAATTATCAGAAGTGACAATGGGACTGAATTTAAAAACCATGTGATGGATGAGTTCTGTAGAGAAAAAGGTATAAAGAGAGAATACAGTGTAGCAAGGACACCTCAACAAAATGGTGTAGCTGAGAGAAAGAATAGGACCCTTATTGAGGCTGCTAGAACTATGTTAGCAGATTCTAAGTTACCTACAACATTTTGGGCAGAAGCAGTTTCTACTGCTTGCTATGTACAAAATAGGGTCTTAGTTGTCAAGCCTCATAATAAGACTCCTTATGAACTCTTTAGGGGTATTAAACCAGCTATAGGATTTATGAAGCCATTTGGATGTCATGTTACAATTCTTAATACCTTAGATAAGTTGGGCAAGTTTGATGGCAAAAGTGATGAAGGTTTCTTTGTTGGGTATTCTTTAAGTAGCAAAGCTTTTAGGGTATACAACATTAGAACTAGGAAATACAGGAAAACTTGCATGTTTGGGGTTTCTAGAGAATAAACCTATGTTAGAGGGAAATGGTCCCAAGTGGCTGTTTGATCTTGATTCTCTAACCCAAACTATGAATTATGTGCCAGTGGTTGCAGGGACTTTTTCTAATGTTTCTGCAGGTATACAAGAAGGTGAGTCCAGCATATCCTCTCAACAAGATCAAGATTGTATTTTCATGCCAATTTGGAAGGATGCTTCATACTTTGAAGATGTTACACTTCAATCTGTGGATGATGTACAATTACAAGGTCAAGATGGGAATCATGATGATTGCAGTTTTCAGGATGATGGTATTGATGATCAACAAGTTAATACTGCCAGTCCACAAGTTAATACTGCCAGTCCACACGTTAATACTGCCAGTCCACAAGTTAATACTGGTAGTAGAGAACTTAGTACTGCTGATTCTGAAGTTAATACTGCTACTTCTGAAGGCTTGATGGGACCAATTCCTACAACTGAAGACTCACAAGAGGAGGATCAAGGCATTGATTTGGGGAATCTTTCACCATCTTATGCAGTTTCTTCCACTCCTCATACAAGAATTCACAAGGATCATCCAATTGATCATGTGATTGGTGATGTGCAGTCTTCTGTTCAAACAAGAAGGATGACAACTTCTTATTCTGAACTAGGATTCCTTAGTGCCATTTATGAAGGAAAGACTCATCAGGACTTACATACATGCCTTTTTGCCTGTTTCTTTATCTCTAGACGAACCAAAAGAGTTCCTAAAGCTCGTCTAGTGATCCTGCTTGGGTAGAGGCAATGCAAGAGGAATTACTACAGTTCAAGCTTCAAAATGTATGGGTTCTTGTAGATTTGCCTAAAGGGCATAGGGCTATTGGTACAAAGTGGGTCTACAGAAACAAGAAAGATGAGAGGGGAATTGTTGTAAGGAACAAAGCAAGACTTGTTGCCCAAGGCCATACACAAGAAGAAGGGATTGATTATGATGAAGTATTTGCTCCAGTGGCTAGGATAGAGGCTATAAGAATATTTCTGGCTTATGCTTCTTATATGGGTTTCACTGTCTATCAAATGGATGTCAAAAGTGCTTTCCTATATGGTCAAATTGAAGAGGAGGTGTATGTATGTCAACCTCCAGGGTTTGAAGACCCTGACCATCCTGACAAAGTCTACAAAGTTGTCAAAGCACTCTATGGACTTCATCAAGCACCCAGAGCTTGGTATGACACATTGGCCACTTATCTTTTGAGCAATGGATTTCAAAGAGGAAAGATTGATCAAACTCTTTTCATCAAAAGTCATCAAGGGCATATTTTGCTTGTTCAGATTTATGTAGATGATATCATCTTTGGATCTACCAAGAAGGAGCTTTGTGAAGAGTTTGAGAAACTTATGAAGGATAAGTTTCAGATGAGTTCCATGGGGGAACTTACCTTCTTTTTGGGGTTGCAAGTTCAACAGAAGAAGAAAGGCATATTTATTAGTCAAGATAAATATGTCCATGAGATCCTAAAGAAGTTCAACTACACAGATGTGAAGTCTGCCTCCACTCCCACTGATTTGGAAAGGCCTTTGGTTAAAGATGCAGATGCTAATGATGTTGATGAACATCTTTATAGATCCATGATTGGATCTTTGATGTATCTTACAGCATCTAGACCAGATATCATGTTTGCAGTGTGTGCATGTGCAAGGTTTCAAGTCTCTCCCAAAACTTCCCATCTCTTAGCTGTCAAAAGAATTTTTAGATACCTCAAAGGCAAACCATCTCTAGGTCTTTGGTATTCTAAGGAATCTCCATTGGAGTTAGTTGCTTATACTGATAGTGACTATGCTGGAGCTACACTTGATAGGAAGTCAACCACTGGAGGTTGTCAATTTTTGGGAAATAGGTTGATCTCTTGGCAGTGCAAGAAACAAACTGTGGTTGCCACCTCTACAACTGAAGCTGAATATGTGGCTGCTGCAAATTGCTGTGGACAAGTTCTCTGGATCCAAAACCAATTGCTTGATTATGGGTACAATTTTATGAACACTGTGATTTACATTGACAATACCAGTACTATTTGTATCATAGAAAATCCAGTTCAACACTCTAAAACTAAACATATAGAGATTAGCGAGTCACTTAAAAGGATTTGTAATAGCTAAAAAGTTGATCAAATGGCTAAAATTGACACTCAACTTAATGTAGCTGATCTTCTTACAAAAGGTTTTGATGCTGGTCAGATTCAGTACTATGGTTCAAGTATTGAATCTCAATCCCGAAACCCAAATCTCTTGTCTGTTTTTGAAAGTTTGAATAAATGATAGTACTGTTAGTGTTTTGTAAATTGATACTGCTGGGTCTAATTAGTACTGCTAATTATCATTAAAACTGTTTGTTAAACTGTATTCTTAAATTAGTAACTGCTATGATGATTAGAAATCCTTTGTAATCTTGCATAACACTTCGATACTGTTAACCAAGACCCGATGTTTGTTTTTTTGTTTTTCTTGGTTTTAAGCAAACTGTTTCAGGATATACACTGAAGTTTTGACATTATGTTAGTTCATAATTTATCATTGAGGGAGGAAACATATGTTGTTCCTTAACGGGTTGTTGTTACACACACAACATATGGTCGATCAAATTCACAATGTCTAATCGACATCAAAATTGACTATCCAAGCAAACGACACCTGGTAAAGCGTCCAAATCTGTTGATAGTTGATAGTATACTAAAAAACATATGGTCTCCATGCACCCATGTGTTTTATTTCAATGAGAGCAATTGGCTAGTCCAGAGCAAACGCTAACTGGAAAGACTCTCAAATCCGTTTATAGTTTGTTAGTTTTACTCAAAACTATATGGTAATCATTGTACCATGTTTTTCTAAATGAAGCGATGGCTAGTCCCAAAGCAAACGGCTATTAGTATAAGACCATCAAATCCGTTTATGGCGGTAGTTTGCAAAAACTACACTTTTTTGTGAACTTGTGAGCTAAAACAAAAATAGAGCCTTGTGAGCTTCAAAAATAGAAAGAGAGCTGTGTGAAACTAGACAGAGTGAAAGTGACCCAAAAAATTGAGAGATGAATTTGAGCCTAAAAACAGAAAGGAAGATTGGTGTGAAGTGTTTCTTAGTCCGGTCAAATCTTTGGGACTTTGTACTGCTGTTGGGTGGAGAAGTTAATACTGCTAGGCAAATTTTAATACTGCTAGGCCAAAGTTAATACTGCTGGATGACCGTTAGTACTGTTTGAGCCTAACAAAATTTTTACATTAATTGATAGAGCCGTTGAGATATTTCCGCCAAATACATAGGGTATAGGCCTTTGACCAATTGGACTTTCGTGAACCTACTATAAATTAGTAAGATCTTTCACGTTTATCTTCAATCGTCTTAATATTGGGTGTTTTTTCAATATTTTATATTCCTCTGTTTTCTCTATCAATTTGAAATTAACTTTCTCCAGACCTAATACTTCATTACACGATCAAATCCCACTTGATTACTCACAATTTCATTCATGGCAAACTTAGAATTTTGTGACAAACACAATATGGTTGCGTATCTTGAAAAATCTCCAGGAAGTGCAGGGTTTCATCAGATCATTGACTTCATCAATAGTAAAAAAAAAAAAAAAAAAGGGACAATAGAAGTCATATTTGCTATGCACTTACTAAGAAACCGGAGGTATGTGTTTCTTTCATAAAACAATTTTGGAGGACTGCTGCGATTGTGACTGAGGATAATGGCAACGTCAAGATTCATGCTACTGTTGATGGTCACTCCCTTTCCATCACTGAAGGTTCTATAAGGCGACATCTCAAGTTGGATGATCAAGACGGGCTTATCTCTCTTCCAACTTCAGAGATATTTGCTCAACTGGCACTCATGGGCTATGTTACTGATTCAGATAAGTTAACTTTTCAGAAAGGTGCTTTTTCACCTCAATGGAGGTTTCTTATTCATTTAATACTTCACTGTTTAAGCCCCAAGAAGACTGCGTGGGAGCAGTTATAGCATATTGCAGCGCATTTGTTTAGCTACAAATAGAAGGTTTAATTTCTCTAGGATGATCTTTGACCATATGGTGTCTAACATTTCTAGTCCCCATAAGTTTTTGATGTACCCTAGGTTTATCCAACTATGCTTAGACATGCAGAGACACAAGCTCCAACAACACTCGAGAGTCTATTTAGTCCCATCTCTCACAATGAAGGTGTTTAGTAACATGAAGAGATCCACCAAGGGATTTTCCGGACAGGAGGTTCCTTTGTTTTCCACTATGTTAGATGCTGCTGAATCCTCACACTCACCTTCTAGATCCACATCTTCACCTTCCCCTACACCTACATCTTCACCTACACCTGAATCTACACATACTCAACCATCCCCTCAACCACCTACACCTCAACCTTCCCCTACACAACCTTCCCCAACTCACCTTGGATCAGAATGATCATCCTCCCTACACCCCATGACTCACCTCTCCATGCTGTTCACTACATGGAAAGTGATTAGGGTAGTTTGACACTACACGAATTGGATGAATTTGATTAACGATACTTTCTGACAATGTTGGAGTTCTAGAGGCTGATTGACCAAGACAAAGCAAACAAACAGTTCGCTTACACTAAGCTATTCTGAAGGGTCAAGAAACTAGAGCTCATAATAAAGGATTGGGCAGGCAAGGAGACATTCAAGATTTGTTTCTTTCGGATACTGAAGGTGTTGAAGATGATTCTTCCAAACAGGGGAGGAAGTTTTCTAATGAAGGTTTTAAAGATGATGAAGGAGTTCATGAAAAAGCAAGCACTGAAACTGAACTTTTTATACAAGAAATAACTCCAACTGAAGTCATCCATGAGCAAGAGGGCAGTGGGGAAAGCTATGATAGGTTAATACTGCTGCAAAGAATAAAGATACTTGCTAGGAAAAAAGTTCATCCCAGTAGTACTGGCAGAAGTACACATTAGTACTGCTGGAGAAATCGGCTACTTACTCAAGTAGAAGTGCAGAAGAAAGAAAGAATAAGGGTAAAGGTAATAATACAGATGAAGAGCCCAAGAAGAAATCCAAGAAGGAGCTTGAGCAAGAAAGACTAAGTTTTGCTGAAGCAATTAGGATTGAAGAACAGATGCATGAGGAACAAAGGGCTCAAATTGCTAGAGATGCAGAGATTGCAAGACAATGGGAAGAAGAAGAAAAGAAAAAAGCTATGGATGAAGCTGAGTCTACAAAGAAGATTGACTGGAATGATCCTTCAGTCCTTAGATATCATTCTCTCAAAATGAAGCCTAAGTCAATTACTCAAGCTAGAAGGAACATGGTCAAGTATTTGAAGAACCAAGGAAATTTTAAGATCACTGACTTCAAGGGGATGTCTTACAATGAAATAAGGCCTATTTTTGAAAAGCTTTGGGATTTTAATCAAAAATTTGTGCCTATGGATGCAGAGAAAGCAAGTAAGAAGCAAAAATCTCCTGAAAAAGAAAGGTCTTCTGAAAAGATAGTGGAAGAAGAGGCTGTTCCACAAAAGGAAAGGGAAGAAGTTGTCAAAGAACCAGCAACAAAGAGAAAAAAGTCTATTCCTAGAAACGACAAGGAAAAGTTCCAAAAGTTGAAAGAAGATGCGACAAAGATGACTCAAGAGATTTTTGGATATAGTACCAAGAGAAGAAGCTCCCATAGAGATTGAATCTTTATCAACAAAGTTTCCTATTGTAGATTGGAAGACAGTTGTGTTGACAGAGACTTTCATGTACTATCAAGTTGGTTATATTTCAGGATACTCAAACAGATTGTGTACAAGATACTGCTCAAAGGGTGAAGCTTAAAAGATTAAAGGCAAGTACTGCTTAAATGACAAGACAGACTGATGCTGAACAAAGAAGACCAACTATCAAGAAACTTGAAGTCAAGCAAGTAGAATTCAAGTTAGGGGAGGATTGTTGGGAAATACAAGTCAAAAGGTCAAAGTACTGCTAAGCAAAAGGTCAAAGTACTGCTATGTTGAAGATCGAAGTACTGCCTACTTAGTATGGAAAAGTCAACGTACTGCCGTGGATAAAGGAATCTTAAAGGATTATCATTTAGACGGTTAAGTTAGTATTTATCTTATAACAGTTATTCTAGTGATTAGTATTGATTAGAGTTTATGATATACAAGGACTGTACAACTACTAGAGGTTATCCTTATGTTTATAAAAGGATCTCTAGGAAGCTATTAGAATATATAGAAAAACACGAATTATTAGTATTGTATTAGGGATCTGCAATTTAGGCAGATTCAAAAGGTTTATAAATACAAATCGTTTGATTAATCTTTGTGTGTTCTTCTTAAGTACTGCCAACTAGATTCCGCATAGTTGACAGTATATCAGTGTTTCATTAAGGAATATCGATCCTACAAGTGGTATCAGAGCTTGTGTAGAGACTCTGATCTAGAAGAACTGTTAATCATTCGAAATCTTTTTCAAACTCTAAAAAATGTCTGAAGCTGAACCTATCCCCCCCCCACCTCGTCCGTTACTGCACTAAGAATCCCAATGATCAAGAAGGGTGAATATGATCTTTGGTCTATGAAGATGCGACAGTACATAGCCATCACTGATCAATATAATGTGGGATATAATCACCAATGGAGACCAATTAAAAACAACTGATCCTGCATCCTCGTCTGCACCAAAAACTTCACTTGCTGCCAACGCAAGAAGAAACAATGAGAAAGCCCTTAACATATTGCTTTCTGCAATTCCTGATAGACATCTTCTTAGTTTTCATGATGCCACAAATGCAAAGACCCTATGGACAGCCATAAAAGCAAGATTTGGTGCAAGGGAGGGGGGAGGGGGGGGGGGATGCATCAAAGAAGATGCAAAAGAATCTTTTGAAACAACAATTCGAGACTTTTACTATTGGATCTAGAGAAGAGCTAGATTCAGCATACGAAAGGTTTCAGCATATTCTTAGCATGCTTGAATTATATGATGCTAAAGTGTCCCTTGAAGATGCTAACTTGAAGTTTCTAAGAAGCCTACCATCTGTGTGGCATGTAGTTGCTACAATGATTCGGGGACAACCTGGATTGGATGAATTGGAGTTTGATGATCTCTACAACAACTTGAAGGTGTATGAGCATGAATTGAAGGGTGTTTCAAACTCAAACTCACAAAATATCGCTTTTCTGTCCACTGAAGTCAAAGGCAGTACTTTGAAACAAAGTACTGTTGAACCAGCACATATCCCAAAAGGATATAATCAGACTGCCTCAAGCAAGGTGCAAACTGCTCCTAACTGTGCTTCCCACTCAGATGAAATCATATGTTCCTTCTTTGCTCAACAAGCATCTATGCCTACAACTCATGATGATGAAGATCTGTTGCAAATTGATGAAGATGCTATGGAAGAAATTGACATTCGATGGCAAGTGGCTATGATAACTGCAAGAATAAGGAAGTTTTATGAGAAAAACAGGAAGACCCAATTGACCTCAAGGCCAAAGAATGTATTCACTTTGACAAGTCAAAGATTGAATGTTAATTGTCCAGAAAAAGTTTTGGGACACTTGCAAGGGAGTGCAAGATTTGCTAAAATATCAGGAAAACAGAGCAAATGGTTCGTCAGGAAAGATGATTGTGCTATTGAAGATCAAACTCAAAAAGCCTTGGTGTCCAGACAAAAAAAAAAAAAAAGAAAAAAGGGGGGGGGGGGGGGGGTTAAAACAGACAACAATATGTTATTGAATGGACCTAAGGAATTTGATGCTGAACCAATACTTTTGCTATGATAGCAGTAACAGGACTTGAAAAGTGATTGGACATGGAGATTGATTCAGAACCTATGTCACTTTGACAAGATGGACTGGTGATTTTTGACTGGAGCAACCACAGCTGATGATACACCAGTGTCTCTATCTTTAATCGGCTACCACTCAGAGGTACCCTACTGTTCTAAATTAGTAAATCTTAATAAAAGCTGCTTGAAAACTAATCAACTGAAAGATATAAATTTCAAAAGGCCAGGACTGTAATTCTAGGATATCAAAGTGAGCTTAGAGTCATTAGAAGTCATACTTAAAACACACATAAAATAATGAATATGCATGGGGTGTTAAGTAGAACAAATGGATTATGACTTTAAAGATGATTGAATTAGAAACTAGAAGAAAAACAAAAGGGAAATTACATCAAGCCTTAAAAGAGAGAGATATGATTTCAAGGTAAAAACTAAAAAATGGTCAAATGCTGCTGTACTACCAAAATGAAGTCCTAAACAAAAAAGATATTTGTCTGATAAAACATGTATAAGTATTTGAGTTGAATCAGTAGTAGTGAAGAAAATAACAATCATCTGGGGATGAAACTTTTGGTTGATCCTTTGTATGAAATTACAAAAGAGAAAAGGCATACCAAAGCATACCTCCACCCACAGGATAAAATATCACAAGGTCAAATGTCTCTTTTACTGGAATAGATGAACTAGCCATTGGAATAAGGTGTTAATCAAAGAGAAAAAAAGACTAGTCACCAGAAATTGATAGAAATAAAGTCATAATTAAAGATTGGGTTGATAGTGATGATGAAGAGACTGATTCTTCAGAAATTCAAAAGAAAACTGTTTTTAACTCAGAAAATAGTGAAACATCTTTTGAAAACAAGTCACCAAATAGTCAAAACAGTGTTGGTCAAGAGTCTAGGACAAAGGGACTTGGGAACAAAGGGGGTAAATTATGTTTTGTATGTTACAGCCCTAATCACCTAATCAAGGATTGTAATCTACATGAGAGAACCTTTAAACAAACCCAAACTCATAAACCTAAGGGAACACAGGGTACAAGGGACAAAAGACCAGTGTGGAACAACATCCAAAGGGTGAACCATAGTAATTTCTCAAGAAACTCTAGGTACACTCACCAAAGGAGGTCCTGCACCCCATCCACATACTTACAAGGGGGAAGGGAAAAAAGGATTGAAAAGTACTGCAAACCAAGTAAGAACACCAACAGTACCTTCGAAAAAGTACTGAAATATGTTATAATTAAGGTTCTGCTAGACCAAAAGTACCACACGCAGTACTTTCACAAAGTACTGGTAGACCTTATTATCCAAGGATGGATAATACAAGACCTAGAACCTCAAGTTTTTCAAGGACTACTCACAGACCACAAAGACCCAAGAAAACTGTGAAATCTATCTGGGTAAAGAAAGGAAGTACTGTTGGAACACAAGCAGTACTTCCACAAACTGTCAAAGAAAGTGCCATGATCAAATCAAATCAAACATGGAGATCAAAAGAAGCGTATCTAGATTATGTGAATAGGGATAATGGATCTTACACACTCAAGAAATTTGAGTATGTAACTCCATTAGGGGTATCCAAGTCAGTTCTGACTTGGGTCCCTAAAAGAATCTAATTCTTTACTTTGTTTGTACAGGGCAATCCAGAAGAAGATCTCAAAGACTATGCTATTATTGACAGTGGATGCTCTGGGAGTATGACAGGAGACAAGGACAAGCTGTCTGATTTTAAAGAGTTCAAGAGGTGTTTAAGTGCCTTATGAAATGACTCTAAGAGGAAGACTCTCAGGAGAAAGTAAACCATCAAGACATCTTGCATGACTTTGAAAAGTCCAAGCTATGTGGAGGAGCTTAAGTTTAATCTCCTTTCTGTTTCTCAAATCTGTGATAAGAAGCACAATGTCCTCTTCACTTACAAGGAGAGTCTTATCTTATCTCCAAAGTTTAAGTTTGTTGATGAAGACCTACGTTGATACCTTCGATGCTCCTAGAAAGAACCTGATGTATACAGCCTGGACCTAAAGAGATATTATTCCCTCTGGTGGATCACTTGATTGGTTGCAAATGTGGGGGGGGGGGGGGGGGGTCTAAAAAAAAAAAAAAAAATATTTTGGGGGGGGGGGGGGGGGGGGGGGGGGGGGGGGGAAAAAAAATTTTAATTTTACAAAGGATGAAGCGGTCTTATGGCACAGAAGATTGGGGCATGTCAACTTCAAGAATATCAACAAGTTGGTTAAAGGCAATCTGGTTAGAGGTTTACCTTCCAAGACTTTCAAGCTTGATCATTCATGTCTAGCATGTAGAAAGGGTAAACAGCACAGGGCTTCTTGCAAGAAGATTGAAGAAAGAACAATCAGAGAACCTTTAGAATTGCTCCATATGGATTTATTTGGACCTGTTTCAGTCGAGAGTGTAAATAGGAAGAAGTACTGCTTGGTGGTCACTGATGACTGTAGTAAATTCAGTTGGGTGTTTTTCTTGGCTTACAAGGATGAGACATATGATATGCTTCATGATTTGATCGTGGGGTTAGAAAACAAGCTAAGACATAAAGTGAAGACCATCAGGTGTGACCATGGAACAGAGTTCAAGAATCAACTAATGAATGAGTTTTGTGCCAAGAAAGGAATCAAGAGAGAATATAGCATTGCAAGGACTCCACAGCAAAATGGTGTTGCAGAAAGAAAGAATAGGACTCTTATTGAAGCTGCTAGAACTATGTTAGCAGACTCTCTTTTACCTATTCAATTTTGGGCTGAAGCAGTCAACACTGCTTGTTATGTGCTTAATAGAGTTTTGGTGACTAAACCTCAAATGAAGACTCCTTATGAAATTTTGATGGGAAGATCTCCTAACATCAGTTTCATGAGACCTTTTGGATGTCCTCTGACTATACTTAATACCCTAGATCATTTGGGTAAGTTTGATGGCAAGTCAGAAGAAGGCTATCTGTTGGGATACTCTACTAACAGCAAAGGTTTTAGAGTCTATAACAGGGTCACAAGAAAGGTTCAAGACTGTCTTCATGTAAACTTTCTTGAGAATCAGGAGAATCAAAAAGGAAAAGGTCCTGATTGGATGTTTGATCTTGAACTTCTAACTCCTTCAATGAATTACATTCCTGTAAGGAAAGAAAACTATGCTGATTCAGGAAAGAATGTATCAACTCATGATGATGTTGACGATTTAGATGTTCAACAGTTCATTGTTCATGGTCCAAGCATTCATGCAGCTCAGCCTATGCATTCAGAGGAACGTACTGCTGACAAAGAAGTTCCATTGTCCTCTGACGAACAAGCTCTACATGATGAGCTTGTGAGTTTGATGCATCAAGAATCTCTTGCTAAACTTCATAATGATGCTCAAAGGACTGCTTTTGAAAAGGAAAAGAAGAGAATAGCACTTGAAAAGGGAAAAGAGTGTGTTGACAGTACTTTCACTCTAAGTACTGCTAACACACCTCCTCAAAGTACTGGCAATACACCTACAGATTCTGATGATGATATTCCGAAAGATGGTGTTTTCTCTACAAACTCTTTTGATGCTGAAAATACAGACACTGAGGAAGGTGGAGCGGCTGACTACAACAACATGGATCCTACCATTGATGTCACCTCTACTCCTACACTTAGAATTCATAAGATTCATCCTCAAAGTCAGATTATTGGCAAAAGTACTGCCGGGGTTCAAACAAGAAGAAAGCTTAAAGACAGTACTTCTAACCAACATCAAGCATTGCTGTCCTTTATATACAAACAAAACAGAACTAACCACAAAGATCAGCAGACCTGCCTGTTTGCTTGTTTCTTATCTCAAGAGGAACCCAAGAAAGTCTCTCAAGCTTTAGCAGATGAAAGTTGGGTTGAAGCGATGCAAGAAGAACTGCTTCAATTCAAGCTACAAGAGGTATGGGTGTTATGTGACTTACCAGATGGCAAGAGAGTGATTGGAACTAAATGGGTTTTTAGAAACAAGAGAGATGAACGGGGTACTATTATCAAGAACAAAGCACGACTAGTTGCACAAGGGTACAGACAAGAGGAAGGTGTGGATTATGATGAAGTGTTTGCACCAGTTGCTAGAATTGAAGCAATCAGACTCTTTTTGGCATTTGCATCTTTCATGGGCTTCACTGTCTATCAGATGGATGTCAAAAGTGCATTCTTATATGGCAACATCACAGAAGAAGTGTATGTTAAACAACCTCCAGGTTTTGAAGATCCTTCGCATCCAAACAAGGTCTACAGAGTTGTCAAGGCACTTTATGGCCTGCATCAAGCCCCAAGAGCATGGTATGAAAGACTTTCCACTTTTCTTTTGAACCCTCTCCAAACAATTTGCACTACTCACCCAATCATTCAGAGCAACCCTCCCACAGACAAACAACCAACTTCGAACCTCATCTAACACCCGAAATCAAGCAACTATACAAGATGGTCAGATAGTGGTTCAGAATGTTCAAGGTCGACAGAATCAGAATCAGAGGAACTTTGCTCGGGGAAATGGTGCGGCAGGTTTTGGGGGCATGCAGAATAGAGCAGGGAATGCTAATGCAGGTCAAGGAAAGCCAATTAAGTGTTATAATTGTAATGGAGTTGGACATATTGCAAGGAACTGTACTCAGCCAAAGCGTCCACAGAATTTTGATTATTTCAAGGACAAGATGCTGCTGATGCAAGCCCAAGAGAATGGTGCAGTTTTGGATGAAGAGGAACTACTCTTTCTGGCTGGTGAACAGGGCAACACCTTTGATGCAGATGTGGATAATCAACCAGTCCAAGACTTAGCTCTGAATGAGGATAACATCTTCCAGGCAGATGAATGTGACGCTTTTGATTCAGATGTTGATGATGAACCGACTGCTCAGTCAATATTCATGGCCAATTTATCCTCAGTCGGGTCAGCAAATCCACAAGCTGGTCCATCTAATGCATCAATCTTATCTGAGGTACATACTCTAGAAAATGCTATTGATCATAGTGTTACTAATCAGAACAAACATGAGATTCATAATGAAGTACAACAGTCAAATGTTATTGACTCAATTAGTGTATTATCCCATATGAACAATATTTGACCACCAATGACGTTTCTGTTGTACCAAGTTGTGCATCTTCGGCTCCAAATAATGCATATGTGTTGATTGATAATAATGTGCACACTCCTCATGAACCGTTAGTAACTGAACTAGCCATATATAAGGAACAAGTTGCCATATATGAACAACGTGCTAAGTTTGAACTTACAGAACGGGAACAGAGAATGAATGATCAAATGGTTTTGTTTCTGTACTTATACAAGATCGTAATCGAATGGAAGAAAAACTAAAAAAGGAGTTACACTCTGTTAAGCTACAGCTTAACCATTCTATTAAAAGTCACACAGTAGTACAAGAAAATGTAAATACTTTACAACAGACTTTTAAACAAAGAGAGTCTCAACTTCTGAATGATTTTTCAAATCTGAGAAAACTAAAGGATAAACTTGAAAACAAGTTACCACGACAAGATCAATCCATTCAAACTGTTCATATGATGTTAAAACCTAAAAGGTTGTGTGACCAATATTCTGAATTACCCATAGGTGCGCAGAACCCTTTTTACCTTAAAAAGGCCAAAGTGGCTCAACCTGCACTTTATGATGGTAATGAACTTATTAATTTGGACCATGACCCTATAGATGTCCCATCATCAGAGGAAGACCTAGAGTTAGCCGAGTTAACTAGGCAGAAAATGCATGAGAAATTGAATGACCCCGTGTGTGTGGAAAAGGGAATCAAGTGTATACCACCTAATTATTCCAAAGAGAACTTCCTTGCAACTTTCACACCACAGACCAAGCTAACCCCTGAACAAGTATTTTGGTCCTTAGATCTAGCAAAACGAAAGGCCAAAGAGTAGAAGGGCCATGCCCCACCCCTGCCTGTCCTGCCTCTGCGAACAGTGTATCCTCCACCAATCACAGCTCCATCTGGTCCCTCGAACGCTTTCCACCAACTAAGTCAATGTAAATATTAGTCTGTATGTAATTACTCAACTTTTTTGGGACTTTGAAAAGACTTATAAGAAACGAATTACACCAACGGGAATAACTGAAGGGGAACGGGGTTTTGAACAAACCAAACGTTGTTATTTAACGAAAGTAATTCCATTTTTCAATTTGCTCAAAAAAGAACCCCAATTTGACGGGGTTCAAACATCATAGTTACTGTAGTAGAGCAATGAAAGCAGTTTTGAAGAAATGGAAGCAGAAGTGGACCAGAATGCTATTGATCAAAAATATGAGGAGATTGAACGCAAAAATCTCCTCATCACAAATGAGAATTTGATTGCTAACTGTATTGCGCAGGATGTGTTTTATACTGTTACTGATTCGACATTATCTGCTTCTCGATTTAATGATTTATCCACTGCTTATAATGCTGCAATGAATCGTGTTGTTGATCTTGAATCTGAGAACTCCCGCTTACTTGGAAAGATTGAACTGATGATCTGATCATTGATCAAAGCTTTTTCAAAATACTAGAGGTTGCTCATGTTTAACTTTCATATTAAAGCAAAACAACTTAAGAAAATGCTATATAATCTCAAAACCAAGGTCAACCTAGAGATGTTCTGAATTTGATTTTTTTTTGAACTTTGGTATGCGGGTATGATCTGATTCAGAGACACAAAAAAACACATCTGCCAAATGAAGATCAATCTTCTGAAATTGAAAGCTAACAAAAGTGACAACAATCGTCACCTTGAGTATAAGTCCCTGGATTCTCAAAATTTCCAATTAAAATAAACTATCACAGATTTGCAAAATCAATTAGAAGACTTTAAAGCTGAAAATGCAAAGATTAAACTGCATTATCAAGAGCTATTTAACTCCATTAAAGTAACGCGTGCCCAAACTACTGAAAAAGCAAAATCTTTGCAAAATGAAATTGAGAATCTAAGGACCCAACTCAAGGGGAAGATGCCATGTGTCGCTAGCGATGTCAAAACACAGAAGGTCTCTGCTTTTGAAAAGTATGCAATTGATGTTGAACCAATTCCCCTTAGACTCAAGAAGAATCGGGAAATGCATCTACACTATATCAAATGCCTTAAGGAAAATGTAGAAACCCTTCGTGAAATAGTAAAGGACGCTAAGGTGGAAAGACCATTGGATACCTCTCTTGCATCTGCTTGTCGTTACACTAAACACTCTCAGGAGCTGTTAGAATATGTAATAGGCACATGTCCCAAAGACTTTAGCCCTCGCGATAAACAGAATGCCTATACCAATCTACTTAGGAAAAAGTGAGTTAATTTGTCGAACCATGTGAAACCTCAACTCATGACACACCACCACAAGTTTAGTACCAGAAAATAAATTCAACTAATGCTTCTAGAATTCCCTCTACATGAGTAAAAGGTGCCTCAGCAGCTAGCGGGTCAATGCTCTAGAGCAATACATGAGAAAGATAGGACTTGCCAGCTAGAAGTGCCTTGAAACAAGTAGAAGCCCATTCTAGGATGAATAAGTCGAATGAGAAGAAACAAGAGAATCGTGTGATTCTAGTATCTAGCTCTGGCGTTACTGTAATTATTTTCGAATTCTAATTCACTTTGCAAGACATGTAATGAATGCCTTATTTCCTCTAATCATGTTAAGTGTGTTGAACGTTTCTTGAAGTCTTACAACAAACCCCCAGTCACACAAATTTGGAGAGTAAAACAGGTTAAACAAACATGGAAACCAACAGGCAAAATATTTACCACAATAGGTTATCATTGGAAGTCCACTGGTAGAATATTCCCTTTAGGTGATCAGTGCCCTTTAACTAGGATTACTAAACCTAAAGCATTGCCTGTCAAACAATGGAAGCCCACTGGTAGACTAATCCCTTTAGATGGACAGTGTCCTTTAGTTAGGCCTCCTGCCCCTACTAATAGTCCTAATCCTGTGGCATCTAACCTTGTTTACTCTAACCAAACGGACCCCAACTGCAATCGGGGATCCAGTATATCCAACTCTCCATTCTCGCCTTTGTTCAAATGCAGGTCGTACAGATCGTCCTTTGGTATTTGGACTCAGGCTGCTCAAAACATATGACTGGAGATCGCTCACGGCTCAGGAATTTCGTGAAAAAGTTTATCGGGACTGTCAGATTCGGAAATGATCATTTTGGTGCAATTATGGGTTATGGGGATTATGTAATTGGCGACAGTGTAATTTCCAGGGTATATTATGTTGAAGGACTTGGACACAACCTTTTCTCTGTCGGTCAATTTTGTGATTCCGATCTTGAAGTTGCCTTCAGAAAACACACGTGTTTCGTCAGAAACTTAGATGGTGTCGACCTTATTAAAGGAAGTCGTGGCAGTACTTATTCACTAATTTCTGTTGACGACTATGATGAGGTTCCTCTATATTTGCTTACTATCTAATAGCCTCAAAGAAAAGTCCTGGGTTGTGGCTTCGTCGGTTGAATCACTTAAATTGGTACGTTAACATGATCTTGATTCGTAAAGATCGTGTTAGAGGCCTACTCGTTGAAGTTGAAATAAGATATCTTGCTCCGCATGCCAACTTGGAAGGAGTAGGAAAGCTACCCACAACCCAAGACGATTAACACCATTATGGAAGTTCTACACACCCTTCACATGGATTTATGCGGTCCGATGAGAGTGCAGAGTATTAATGGGAAGAAATACATTCTGGTAATAGTCGATGACTACTCCAGATTCACATGGGTAAAGTTTTTGAGATCCAAGGACGAGACTCTGCCTTCGTAATCAACCTGTTAAAACAACTTCATGTCGGTCGCAACAAATATATCAGGTTTGTACGGACTGATATGGCACCGATTTTGTTAATAAAGTCTTGGATTGTTTACTATTGAAAACGCTTGGAATTACCTCGGAGAAGGGAGTTCCTAGAACTCCTAGTCGAAAAATCAAAAAATTCGGTGTTGTCGAAAGACGTAACCGCACTCTTGTTGAAGCTTGCTAGGACTATTGTTGATATCTCGAAGGCTCCATTTGTTTCTGTGTGCAGAAGCAGTGGATACTATGGTTACACCCAAACCGAATCCCTTTTACATACTCTTACGATAACCCCATCGAATTGTGCATGACAAGAACCGGATCTTTCATTTTCTTCGTATTTTGGGGCTCTCTGCTACCCAACAAACGACAGTGAAGATCTTGGTAAATTGAAGGCTAAAGCAGACATTGGTTTTTTCGTCGGTTTAGCCTAAACAGGAAGGGTGTACCGAATCTAAAACAAACGAACCTGAAAATCCATGGAAACTATTCACGTTAACATTCGATGGCTGACTGGGCAACGGCTCATGTACACTCAGATCAGGAACCCAATTCCAACCTTTTGATGGCCTGAACTATAGTTCAGGGCTCGTACCTAATTCTGTCTGACTATTCCGTATGTACCTCCCACCAATAAAGATTTGGAGTTGTTGTTTCAACCGATGTTTGATGAATATTTTGAGACTCCAACGGGTGATCATCAGATGCCTCATGTCCCCGCAGTTCCACCCCCGGTCATTCCAACCGGTCCATCAGTATCTATCTCATTTGATCACGATGCACCATCAGGCAGTCATTACCTTCATCCCTCGGCGCCTCATTTCATCTTCGGTACATCATGGATGCAAACTGAGCATGCTGTTGAAAGTAAAATTTGTTTGCTGAAACTGAGCACGAACCATTTGTTAATGTGTTCGCCCCAAACCAGAACTCTGAAGCATCATCTTCTAGGATATCACATAATCTACTCACCCTAACCAATCCACTCAACCCTCCATGAACTCTTTGCAAATGGATCGACTCTAATCCTCTTTGATAATATTATTGGAACCCTTCTCGATCGATATCTCCACTAGCGAAACAGCTTGTATAGAGCCTCTGTGGTTGTTCTACAATGTAGTACTGTCCAAAGTCAACAAAAAAACTTCAAATATGACTGTTATGAAAGATGCTGTTTTCAAGCCTATTCAGATGAAATCCATGAATTTGATCGACTGGACGTATGGGAATTAGTGCCACCTCCAGACTGTGCAATGATTATTGCTCTCAAGTGGATTTATAATGTGAAACTTGACGAGTATGGTGACGTGATGAAAAACAAGGCTCGTCTTGTGGTGAAAGGATATCGTTAAGAATAAGGTCTTAACTTTGAAGAATCCTTCGCCCTGGTCGCCAGACTTGAAGCTATTAGAATATTTCTTGCCAATGCTGCCAGCAAAAACATGACAGTTTATCAAATGGACGTGAAAACTGCATTCTTAAATGGCGAGCTTAAAGAAGAAGTCCATGTGAGCCAACCAGAAGGCTTCGTTGACCCAGATCGTCTACATCATGTCTACCGTCTGAAGAAAGCTCTTTACAGGTTAAAGCAGGCACCCCGGGCGTGGTATGACACTTTGTCGATGTTTCTTCTGGCACAAGGATTCTCTAAGGGTGTAGTCGATCCAACCTTGTTCATTCGGAAAATAGGCAAACACACTCTTCATGTTCAAATATATGTTGATGATATCATATTTGCCTCGACCGACCCCAAAGACTATGACCGTTTTTCTAATGAAATGAGTTCTAAATTTCAAATGTCGATGATGGGTCAAATATCCTTTTTCTTAGGCTTACAAATTTCTCAGAATCCTAGAGGCATTTTCATAAATCAATCTAAATACGCTAATGAGATTTTAAAGAAATTTGATCTTCATAAAAGTGACCCTGTTGACACTCCCATGGTGAAGCAAACAAAACTGGATGAGGACCTCTCAAGAATCCCTGTTGACCAGACCCAATATAGCAGTATGATTGGATCCCTGATGTATCTCACAGCCAGCAGACCTGACCTTGTTTTTGCTATGTGCATGTGTGCTAGATATCAATCTAAGCCCACTAAAAAGCACCTTGAAGCAGTTAAACGGGTCTTTCGGTATCTCCAAGGATCCATAAATATGGGTCTTTGGTATCCGAAAGACACCGCCATGGCACTAACAGCATACGCAGACGCAGATCATGCAGGTTGTCAAGACACTCGAAGAAGCACATCTGGTAGTGCTCAGTTCCTTGGTGATAAGTTAGTTAGCTGGTCATCAAAGAAACAAACTAGCACGTCCATCTCGTCTACAGAGGCTGAATACATCGCGATGTCTGGTTGCTGTGCCCAAATCCTATGGATGCGGTCTCAATTATCGGATTATGGCTTTGCATACAATCACATCCCTCTGTATTGTGACAACAAGAGTGCCATAGCTCTATGCTGCAACAACGTCCAGCACTCCAGGTCTAAACACATCGACATCCGACATCATTTCATCAGAGAACAAGTGGAGAAGGGAGTGGTTGAGTTGTATTTCGTGAGGACAGAGTATCAACTGGCGGATATATTCACTAAGGCACTGCCCAGAGAACGATTTGAATTCATTCTCCCGCGGCTTGGCATGAAGAGTATGAAGCCAGAGACACTCAAACGTCTTCAGGATGATAAGGATGAGTAACGTATTTGCTTCAAGTATCCTATGTAAATATGTACATATTCATCATCAAAAAGAAAATACAAAAATATAAAACCCACAAAAATCCATAAAAATCAGAAAATATAAAATTCCAAAAAAAAAGTTTTTCATGACATGTCTTCTGGCATCGATAATATTTACGGCGTTAGAAATGTCATTCAATAATGACACGATGCTGTAAATAAAGTTCAAACAGAAGTTTCAAATGTTTTTCAAAACATGTCAAAAATGGCTTGCAATTACTTCAGACTGTGACCCGGTTTTCAAAATGAGGAAAGATCGTCGCCAAAAAGATGGCTGTTCCTAACAACGGGTGATTAAGTTCTCCCGGGCATGGATTACTTTATATCCGTGCATCCTCAATCTAATGTATGCTTTAGTGCATTATTTCTTGATCCAGAAGAGAAGTCTTTTTTTTATCCAAATGATTTTCAGTCTATGATTCTTCAGAAAATTATTTGTGTTTTTCATGGTGGGAAAGTATTGTGTAAAAATCAATTAGACCTGAATTTTTCATAAATTTAACACTCAATCAACGACTACAGCTCTTTAAATAGAAAACGGGTCATTGATTGAGGGGGAGAGTGGTTTTCAAATTTATGACATCTAACGGGCATTCTGATAAATAAGTAACTAACGGATTTATAGTTTAAGGGGGAGCTAAACTTGTGTTGACTCAAAGAGCCAAATATGTCATTAGTTAGAAAGATTAAGGACTTTGTGCAATTTGCTTAATGTTTCCTAGCTGTACTTAACTTCAAGGACCAGTTGTGCCGTTTGTTAATCTTATTTAACCCTAAATACTTAATACCGTAAGTACAAGAAGTTTGAAATCTTAGGGACTAAATCTGCCAACTTTGAATTACCAGGATATGGTTGTTAGAATAGAGGATTCGAGTTTGCTGTTCAAAGTATATCCCCAGGCATTGTAAAATCTGATTGAAATGATTTTTGAAAATGTTTGATTGATTTCTTGCAGTGCGATTACAGTTTTAGCTTGTTAGTCGATTAAGTGATTGTGCACTCGTGTTATGCTCAGGATCGTACTTTCTGTGTTGAAATTAGGTCCCTAAGATCCTGAATTGAAAGTTGAAATATGATTGAATTGCATGTGATTGATAAGTTGTTTTGCTTGAAAAGCATGAATTGCGTTTGCTATGAATATTCTTGATAAATAGCTTGTCATGTTTAGCTAAATAACGGTTTTGAAAAATTCTCCGATAGCGTTTTGTTTATGATATAATATCAAATACATGAGGAAGGAAAAACTATTTAATATTTAACGGTAAGCGGTTTGATGATTAATTTTAGTCTACCGCTTGTGATATTTTAATCTTACCTGATCAAATATGGCATGCCAAACAACCATACTAAAATTCTCATCTAGCATCACTCATCTGTCATGTCTGTCTATCTTTGTTGATAGAATTGTGCAGATAACATGACCAATGAGAATGTTTCTTCCAGATTCACAGCGACAGCTGAAACAACATCAACACTACCACCACCACCACCTCCACCACAACAATCAACAGTTCATCGAGATATTTGGTAGAATGTTAAAAACTTGAAAATCTTCAGAATCTCGAAAATTCGTTATGGAAGGTTCAGAGATGTTGACTACTGACTAATCAAGAGAATGGAATGATTTCATTATTCCAACATTAAGGTCAATATCATCTGTTATGTAACATACAACTTGTACATCAATAAGTAGTGTGGTAATCAGTGTTATGTGTCAGTCTATGAATTTTTCATGAGTTTCTCGTTAAACTCCAAATCAGTTCATAAACTCATCATAACTGACACTAACAGAATCCCTCATTAATTGAGGGTAGCTTAGATAGGCTCCATTATCGGCTTGTATTTAATCAGACCACATTTTCTCCCAAATTTTCTAACATATTTAAATCAATTGAGATCCTAAATCTCAAAAGGTTTGAAATTTTTGATCAGGGGAGAGAATGTGATTTAAATATTAAATCTGATAAAAAATGTGATCTTTTGGACTCAAGTGTAGGCTCTCCCATATGTGCTAAACCTTTTCGAATATCGATGCACATATTGAGGGGGAGCGAATGGTGTATGATGGCAATTGTGGAAATACCAAAGACCGACCCTGTATTTACTTTATCGGAGTTATAAGGATGGTATGGTTAGGTACATGTTCCCATGATCCCGCCAGAGCCGGAGGGATCTACCCAGGGACAATCCACTAGTTAGTGTAGACGTCCTTAGGTATGATTACAAAAGGAGTAATGTGAGAATAAGGGAATAGTGCGGACTGAGATGGAGCTAGTACTGGAACATACCCAACAAGGTACTAGTAATGAAGTCTCGGTAAGCACCGAAGGGGTTGAAGAATGAAAAAGAAATGTTAAGATAAAGGGTGAAAAGAAAGCAGCCCTCCTTAAACATTAGGCAGAAACCGGGTCACTACATATGCTGTCAGAATCACATGGTTGATTGTTGATATTGAAGACAAGTATCATGGACCCAGTGATACGCTGCACAACCCTCCCTAGCCACTCAAGATCCCTCAAAGGATTCTTGTTTCATTTCTCATGGAGATCAATACATTTCTATCGTCTCTCTCACTCCGAGTTAGATGATATTGAAAAGGTGGCAGTCTGCTCCAGCCTCCGACTACTAAAAACCAAAAATGCACTATTGAGTCTAGAGCCATGAGATCATCCATAAATCTCGTTAGGACACTAATACAAACTATGCTTGCTCATCACACAATGTGATAACAAGTAAAGATCTTAAGAGTCCTACGCATTATCTCAGCGTTAATGCCAAAACATCCGAGTGATACCAAAGAACTCACAAGAAAATGGAAATCTTCTAGAGCCAACATCAATCCAGCTCTTGTAGGGTGACATGTGAGATTCCTCTGAGGACAAGTTGTGATAACTGAAAGAAACGATGGTAAATGAAAAAACTAATTTTTCTTATGTATCAAACCTTTCACCAGTATCATGAATTGACGATAGCTTTTTGAAAATCCTTTCGATGTGCTCAACAACGATTTTTCATGGACATTTTTTTTTGGGAACTGAATAATGTCTTTCAAAACAAAATTTTTTTTCTGATGAACTTTGATTTTAGTATAAAACCATCGATGTGTCACAAATACTCTTTCTGATGACACGCTACTGATTTTCAAAATCAATTTCCTTCCTCTTTAATCAGTGGTTTTAATCTACTGGGTCACCTCATTCCATGCTTTGTCTACTATGAGACGCTCCGGTTTGATAACGACTAGCACAGCTGCAAACCCTGTCAAGAGATTCTCGGAGTCTACCTATCAACAAGCATATTCATACTTATTAACAACGTGGAACCAGGTCCCTTGCACACCTATTCAAAGAAAGTGAACAAAAGATAGTTTTGTGTGGTTATTAACTATACGTATACTTTGCAGGAATCCCCACGGTATCAGCTGCTGACAAGACATGTCAATTCTCAACCCATGCCCACAACTCTCATATTTCTAAATCAAAGACATCATGGTAGCTGAAAGACCTACGAACACAGACTTCCAGTAACTCTAGTGCATGCTATCATGAGTTCCAGACAGGTGTGAGCATATGCCGGTCCCCAAGTCACAACATCACATGGAGGCAATACTTCACAACAAGAATGATTAAGAGATTTACTGTGGCTGATGATCTCAAAGAAAGCTCAAAGATCATACAAGTCCAAGGAACAAAGCTCAAAGATCACTACCTGATGTACAAAGACAAATGTTGAAGAATCAAAAGACTACAAGCCAGAATCAAAGATTAACTCAAATATAATGCTAGGATTCAATTTGTATTTTCTGAGGTGACCTCCCTTAGGGGGAGATTGTTAGGATTATGAAAATCCATGTAAAAGACTCGGTCACCCCGTGTTATATCTAGCATAGGTTAGCTCGTAGTCTGATAAACCACGATCTAGCCATCTAGGATATAATAATAATGATTAACAAACACGCAGCGGAATAATTAAGAACATAATCATTGTTATGAATAAGGTTTTCTTATTCATAAGACTACTAATAAACTAATAAGCACATAGATGATTCATGACTCATCTATGGTTAACTACAACTATATAAACACGACACAGAGTAATCACGCTCTAAGCGATTCTAGACTCTCATTGGAAAGTCACAATGAATGGCCTAATCAACTATTCACCCTACCTCTCTTTAATATACTAGAGAGGCTAGGGTTTAACAAGAAAACCTTAGTCAAAACATATCCATATGTTGAATTTGTAACTTTCCCAATCATCATTAATGTTTTAGTCAAAGTCCAACATATCATATTAATGTTGATTTTGTAACTTCCAATCAACATTAATGTTTTAGTCAAAGTCCAACATATCATATTAATGTTGATTTTGTAACTTCCAATCAACATTAATGTTTTAGTCCCTCTTGTTTCATTTACTCATATAAGCCTATATTTTCTGTAATCAACAATCTCAGCTCCCAACAATCTTACCCCTATTGAATATAACAAACAGTCTTCCTGAAGAAAACAAACTTTAAAAGCTCCCCTTGGACTTAAGATCATCCTTGAACATGCCACCACATAAAATAATAAAGCTTCAAATCACGAATCTTCTTCCCTTTTGTAATCATCCAATATAGGGTCATCTGTAGATAAGCAACTAGTGAACACTTCCCCCTATAAGTGGTACATGTAATGTTAAACACATGTTTAACGAATAAGCTTCCCCTAAAAGTATGCTAACCATCTATTGAATCTCGAACTCAGTAGGCTCCAAGTGGTGATCACTGATGAAGAAAATAGAGTATAACAAATTTGATGAAGAAGTTGAATCTTCCAAGCTTGTGCCTTATATCTTGTACTATCCACGACGTTGAACCATACTCCTAATGTATAAGCAGACCGCAATCTCTTTGACAAAATCCTCATTCTCTATAATGAGACACTGAGCACAATAACGTAACTCCTTCAAGTGATAGCAAATGTGAGCATTAAGCACCCTAAGTTTATAGTCACACACCATTGTCTAAATTCGCAAGTCTTCGTCACAGACCATTGTAAGCAACGAACAAGTTACCTCCTGCTAAAAGGTATGATAAAACAACCCATCAGTAAAAACTCAACTACCACTTCATATAAGAAATATTCAATTGTCATATAATCACATCTTCAATAAATCTCCAAACCGAGCCATAAAATAATAAGAATAAACTGAATAAAATCCAGTTCTATCCGAGATCCAAATCCCATCCAAGAAACAAATCATGTTGCGTCTTCATCACCAATGAAAAACCTTATAGATCCTAGATATCAAGAGCAACCCGCTCTGATACCAATTGATAAACCACGATCTAGCCATCTAGGATATAATAACAATGATTAACAAACACGCAGCGGAATAATTAAGAACACAATCATTGTTATGAACAAGGTTTTCTTATTCATAAGACTACTAATAAACTAATAAGCACATAGATGATTCATGACTCATCTATTGGCGTAACTACAAATATTACACGACACAAACCTCTAATGCGTTTCTAACTTTCATTGGAGAAATCTACTATGAATGGATTTATCAAACTATTCACCTTACCTTCTCTTTATAAACTAAGAGGCTAGGGTTATTACATAGAAAACCTTAGTCATAACATATCAGAATGATGACTTTGTAACTTCCAATCATACATTTAATGTTTTAGTCAAAGTCCAACATACATACCCCCATATAATGTTGATTTTGTGAACTTCCCATCAAACATTAATGTTTAGTCAAAGTCCAACATATCATATTAAAGTTTATTTTGTAACTCCAATCACTTTAATGTTTTAGTCCTTCTTGTTTCATTTAATCTCATATAACATATGTAGTTCTGTAATCATCAAATCTCAGCTCCCCAAACAAATCTTCCCTATTTGAATATTACAAAACAGTCTCCATGAATGAAAAACAATTTTTAAAGCATCCCCTGACTTTAAGATCTCCTTGAACATGCCACCACATAAAATAATAAAGCTGGCAAATCACGAATCTTCTTCCCCTTTTTGTTAATCATCCAATAGGGTCATCTGTAGATAAAGCAACTTGTGATCACTTCCCCTTAAGTGGTTACATGTAAGAAGGTTAAACATGTTAACAATAAGCTTCCCCTAAAAGTATGCTAACCATCTATTGAATCTCGAACTCAGTAGGCTCCAAGTGGTGATCACTGATGAAGAAAATATAGTATAACAAATTTGATGAAGAAGTTGAATCTTCCAAGCTTGTGCCTTATATCTTGTACTATCCACGACGTTGAACTCATACTCCAATGTGTATACGCAGACCGCAATCTCTTTGACAAAATCCCTCATTCTCTATAATGAGACACTGAGCACTAAAAACGTAACTCCTTCAAGATAGCAAATGTAGCATTTTAAGCACCCTAACTTTATAGATCACACTCAAAACCTTTGCTAGATTCATCAAGCTTCGTCCAAACCATTGTAATGCACGAACAAGTTACCTCCTGCTAAAAGGTATGATATGAACAACGCATCTGTGAAACTCAACTATAACATCAAATAAGAATATTCAATTGTCTTCATAATCACACTTCAATAAATTCTCCCAAACGAAGCCATACAAAAATAAGAATAAACTGAAAAAAACCGTTCTATCCGAGATCCAAAACCATCCAAGAAACAACATGTGTTGTCGTCTTCAATCACCAATGAATACCTATAGTATCCTAGATATCAAGAGCACCCCCTCTGAACCACTGATAAACCACGATCAATCCCACTAGATAAGATAACAATGATTAACAAACTGCAGCGGAATAATTAAGAACATCAATCATTGTTATAAACAAGGTTTTCTTATTCATAATGACTACTAATAAACTATAAGCACATAGATGATTCATAGACTCATCTATGATAACTACAACTATACACGACACACGCACTATGCGTTTCTTCTAGACTCTTTCATTGGAGAAGTCTACTTATAGAATGGATAATCAAACATTCACCCTACCATCTCATTTTATACTAGAGAGGCTAGGGATTACTAGAAAACCTTAGTCAAACATATCATAATGTTGTTTTTGTAACTTTCCAATCATCATTAATGAATGTTTTAGTCAAATCCAACATATCATAATAAGTTGAATTTTGTAACTTCCAATCAACATTAATGTTTAGGTCAAGTCCAACAGATCATATTAATGGTTGATTTTGTAACTCCCAACAACATACTGTTTTTGTCCTACTTTGTTTCTTTATCTCATATAAGCATATGTAGTTCTGTAAATCACAAATCTCAGAATCCCAACAAATCTTCCCATTTGATATTACAAAACAGTCTCCAAGAATGAAACAATCTTCACAAAGCTCCCCTTGCTTACAGATCTCCTTGAACATGCCACCACTATAAAATAATAAAGCTGTCAAATCTACAGATCTTCTTCCCCTTTTTGTAATCATCCAATAGGGGTCATCTGTAGATAAGCAACTTGTGAACACTTCCCCTTAAGTGGTACATGTAGATGGTTAAGCATGTTAACAATAAGCTTCCCATGAAAAGTATATTAACCATCTCTTGAATCTCGAACTCAGTAGGCTCCAAGTGGTGATCACTGATGAAGAAAATAGAGTATAACAAATATTTTTTTGGATGAAAAGTTGAATCTTCCAAGCTGTGCCTTAATCTTGTACTAATACACGAAAAAAACGTTGAACTCATACTCCTAATGTATAGCGACGCAATCATCTTTGACAAAATCCTCATTCTCTATATTGGAGACACTAAAGCACAATAACGTAACTCCTCAAGTGATATAGCAAATGGGAGCTTTAAGCACCCTAATGTTTATAGATCACACACACTTTGCTAGATTCGCAAGTCTTCGTCACACCATTGTAAGAGCACGAACAAGTTACCTCCTGCTAAAATGTATGATAAGACACGCATCTGTGAAACTCAACTACAACATCAAATAGAACAATATTTAATTGTCTTCATAATCACCCTCTTCAATAAATCTCCAAACCCGAGCCATAAAAAAATAAGAATAGAACTGAAAAAATCCAGTTCTATCCCGAGATCCAAATCCATCCAGAAAAAAACATGTGTGTCCGTCTTCAAATCACCAATGAAACCTTATAATCCTTGATAACAAAGCAACGCTCTGATACACTGATAAACCATGATCTAGCCATCTAAGGATATAAATAACAATGATTAACAAACACGCGAACAGCAATAATTAAAACACAATCATTGTTATAAGCAAGGTTTTCTTATTCATAAACTACATAATAAACTAATAAGAACATAGGATGATTCATAGACTCATCTATGGCTACTACAACTATTACACGAACACCTCTATCCGTTTCTAGACCTCATTGAGAAGTCTTACTATGAAATGGATATCAAACAATTCACCCTGACCTCTCATATATACTAGAGAGCTAGGGTTTACAAGAAAACCTTAGTCAAACATATCATAATAGTTGATTTATAGTAACATCCAATCACATTAATGTTTTAGTCAAAGTCCAACATATCATATTAATTTGAATTTGTAACTTCCAATCCACATTCATGTTTTAGTCAAATCCAACATATCAATTAATGTTGATTTTGTAACTTTCCAATCAAATTAATGTTTTAGTCCTTCTGTTTCATTTTATCTTCATAAAGCCTATGTAGTTTCGTGTAATCATCATAATCTCCGATCCCAACATAGTCTAGTATTAATCGTTTTAGTTACCGTAGCGACTTTAATGGTGTTGGGCCGGTCTTTAACGCACTTGTACGCCATATCCACCCCAAAAGCCCATTAGGGCATCCAAACATATGTATTTATACCCTTTACCAGCCATGGAAGGGGTTGGTTGTTCATTTGATAATACACACACTTAAGGTGTTTTCTCTCTCACTAGACTAGTCACTTTCTCTCTCTAGAAATTTGGCCAATCCATCATTCCTAAGCTTGTATTGTGATATCTAATATACTACATGTGGCATCTACATGGTAGCCACGTGTCAGCCACGTGGCATCCACATGGCAGCTGACGCGGCATCTGACGTGACCAGGACAAGAGCATAACCTGGCGCGTAAGCCAGGCTCGAACTCGGCCTAAGCCAGGAAAAAAGGACCCCACCCCCCCTATATTTATTTTTTGGGCACTGAGCTAGCAAATGATCTTTGTATAATTTGCACTATTAATTCTTTAAGGGTTATTCTAGCTGGGCCCGTTCATTAATAAGAAAATTGTCAAATAGATATTTGACCGACCATAAAATATTATTTTGACCGGTTCAGAAAGTGAGAAAGGTAAAGATGGATTCGTAATTTCATGTTCTTTCTAATGGAGTGCTCAGGGAATTTTTACGACTTTGTTTGAATCTCGATAAACGTGAAAACGTTGTCGAAACTCACCCAAAAATCATCGTTTTTGCTTTGTTTTTCAATCTTTGTACCTGAAAGAACATAATAAACAAATACCAAATATATTTGCAATATAATTACTAATATTTTATGGTTATTAGTCCATTTTAGCGTGTTTTCTGATATAAAATGATGTGTGTTTAAGCACACATCAAAATTCTCCCACACTAAGCCATTGTCGGTCCCACACGCAATGTTTATTATACACGTTGTGAAAGAAAATATTTTAACACCCCCTTAACTAATAACCTATCACATCAAACATGCACAAAAAGGTGTTCATCAAGAGGGTATAAAAAATTATTTGTTTTGAAAACCCCCCGTTTTAACCATTTATGTATTAATAGATAAAAGACTAAGTTAAAATTTATTCAAATTATATAAAAGGCTTTAAGAACGGGAGTTCGTCATCCTTGATTTTCACAATCCCCAAACCAAACTTAAAATGAAATCACAGTTAAATATAAAATTAGATGCTAACACTACTCATAAATGTTAATTGTGCAAGTGCAGCTACTTCTCGTTCCCTTATTCCTAATTCCTCAAAGGATTTTATTTGGAAAATATAAAGTGAAACGAGATCACTTATTTAAATAAGTTATGGTCTTATTATTATAAAGGAGACCAGTTTAAACCATAATTAGTTTGAAATCCTTTCCTAAAGAAATGATTTGCTGAGAATAAGGTCCACATTAAGGTTCTAATTTCGCATGATTTAGGGGTTATCCTTTTTATTTCATCTGAAACAACTCAACTACGAGTCCAGAGATGGAGGCTTTATTTAGATAACCCCGAAGTCAAAATTTGGCTTTATTATTATTATTATCGCAGCAATATTAGTCCTCGGTCCTTTAAACAACTGAGACAACGGGAGCGAACCGTCAGGAAACAGTAGTCTTATTTTGACCTCGGGAATTTCCTTGACCTTTTTAAATTCTGAGTCAACAGGAGCGAACCGTCAGGAAACAGTAAACTTTTATCATTCTCGGATTATTATTATTAGTATTACTTCCACCCTTTAAACAACCGAGTCAACGGGAGCGAACCATCAGAAAATACTAGTCTTATTTCGGCTTCAGTTTATTACATTTTATTATTATAGCCAAATTTCAAGTCATGTGGTCTTTTAACTTTCGAGTCAACGGGAATGAGCCGTTAGGAAACGATAGTCAATTTCCCCACAACACTAACAAAACCTCGATGTGTACCTTACTTTCATCAGAAGGAATCTCTAAGAAGGGATTAGAAACTATGAATCGTAAAAATCAAGCAACTTTATTTATTAAAAATTATTTTATTTTGTTTATTTAGCTGATGGGAGCAAAAATTCACAATTAATCTCTATGAGCTCTAAAGAGATCCAACTACTCCACGCTTAGCATCTAACTTATATTCAACTCTATCGTTTTTTATTCTTTGCAAAAATTTTAAGTCTTGCAAACGCTTAGTCTCGAAAGCTAAGGGGAAAGCTAGAGTGCAATATTCGGTCAGGTCAGAATCTCCCTTGTTCTAGCCTACGGGCCTACTTATTATTACTATTATTATTATTATTATTATTATTATTATTATTATTATTATTATTATTATTATTTTACATAATGAAATAAAACAATATATTGGTCAAAACAGGGTTGCGTGGGGCAGAGACAAGCACATGTATGATCATTTTGACAAAAATCCCCCCTACACTTAGAACTGAACATTAGCCTCAATGTTCAAATTGTCAGGTGCCACCACCACAGTTAGGACGAAAAAGACAAATGCTAAAAATTCCAACTGTGAAAGTGGAAACCATATCATATATATATATATATATATATATATATATATATATATATATATATATATATATATATATATGACCAGGATAGAAGATTTCCCTAGATATAATCATGTAAAAGATCGGAGACCGAGTGTTGGATGATTGAAAAAAAGCATGGTAGTCTTCACGATCATAGGGAATCATGCGAGCAAAAACGGATACCAACGAAACACAACATGGAGAGAAACACTCCCCCACGCTAATTCTCATACTACATCACACTTATTCAAAATAAAAATAAAAATAGATAGATAACATGGGTGCCTCCCGAGAAGCACTTGTTTATTACCGAGTCACTAGCTTGACTCGTCCCCAAATTTAGTTGTTCATGGGGAAAAGACAAAGATCCGAGACATCCAAAGCAAGGATGTCCCCTCCGAGGTAGTGCTTGATCTGATGCCCGTTTACCTTGAAGTTGAGACCGTTGGGTTGGGATAACTCAACGGTGCCATAAGGAAATACTTCAATAATTGTAAACGGGCCGGACCAACGAGATTTCAATTTTCCTGAGAAAATCTACAATCTGGAATTAAAAAGAAGAACACGATCACCGACATGGAATTCGCGGTTTTTGATTTTTGAATCGTGAATCTTCTTTTTCTTTTCCTTATAGATTAAAGAATTCTCATAGACCTGATCTCGATGTTCAATTAATTTATTTAATTAAACCTTTCGGTGATCACCCGTAGTCTTAAGATCAAAATTAGTCCACTTTAAGGCCCAATAGGCTTTGTGACAAGCTTTACCGTACACAAGCCTATATGGAGTACAACAAATAGGAGTCTTAAAAGTGGTACGGAAAGCCTATAAAGCGTCATCTAACTTATCAACCCATTTAGCACGATGCTCACCTACTGTGCTCTCTAAAATCCTTTTCAACAACGATTAGAACACCTCCACTTGCGCCACTGATTTGAGCTGATAACGAAGGATAAAGCTTAATGTTTAACACCATATATTGCAAGCACCTTAGAAAATTGATCATTACAAAAATGTGTACCTTGATCACTAATAATGGCCCGTGGGGTTCCAAATATGGAAAATAATTGTTTCAAAAATTTCACAACTACTCGGGCGTCATTTATGGGTAAGGCTTTGGCTTCAACCCATTTGGAAACATAGTCGACAGTCACGAGTATATACTTGTTCCCTCGTGAAGACGTGAACGGCCCCATAAAGTCGATGCCCCATACATAAAAGATTTTACAAATCTGGATAAGATTCTGGGGCATTTCGTCCCTTTCTGAGATTTTTCCTTGATGTTGACATGTGTCACAGTGTTTGACCATGTCATGGGCATCACGATATATAGTGGGCCAAAAGAAACCAGAATCAAAAACTTTTTTGGCGATGTAGTTGGGCCCATAATGTCCTCCGGTGGGACAATAGTGACACGCTTCAAGAATATCCATAGCTTCCTTCCCATCCACACACCGCCTAATTATTTTGTCAGCACAAATTCTAAACAAATAGGGGTCATCTAAAAAATAATGCCTTATATCCTTGAAAATTTTCTTCTTTTGCTAGGATGACATCCCTTAATAAGCACATTACCCACTAAGTAGTTTGCAATATCGGTAAACCACAAGGGTTCATTTTCATCATTAAAAGGCAAATCATATTTAGGGACTCATGTGAGAAAATTATCATTCATTTTCATTTCAACGAGATCCCCTTTATGAGGATTTTCAAGTCTACTCAAGTGATCAGCCGCTAGATTCTCTGCTCCTTTTTATAACGGATCTCGATATTAAATTCTTAGAGAAAGAGAATCCATCAGAGTAACCTCGGCTTAGCATCTTACTTAGCAAATAAATACTTTAAGGCCGAGTGATCCGTATACACCATAGTCTTAGACAAGACAAGGTAAGACCAGAATTTCTCAAACGCATACATCACAACTAGTAACTCTTTTTCAATAGTGGTGTAATGTGTCTGAGCATCAGATAAAGTCTTACTCGCATAGTGTATAGGCCAAAAAAATTTGTCCTTTCGCTGGCCCAATATTGCTCCCATTGCAAAATTACTAGCATCGCACATAATCTTAAATGGTAAGTCCCAGTCAGGGGCCACGAGAATTCGGGCCTCAGTCAATTTAGTCTTAAGAATCTCAAATGATACCATACACTCTTTTGAAAAAAAACCCGGAGTTTCTTTCTCTAAGAGATGGGTCATAGGCCGAGCTATCTTGGAGAAATCCTGGATGAATCTTCGATAAAATCCGGCGTGACCTAAGAAACTCCTAATCCCTTTAACCGTGGCAGGAGGTGGTAATTTTGTGATAACATCAACTTTAGCACAATCCACCTCAATACCACTCTTAGAAATCTTATGGCCGAGGACAATACCCTCTTTGACCATAAAGTGGCACTTCTCCCAATTTAAGACAAGATTGGTGTCTTCGCACCTTTTGAGCATCTTGCCTAAATTAGAGAGGCAAGAAGAGAAAGAATCCCCAAAGACCAAAAAATCATCCATGAAAACTTCTATGGTTTTCTCAATCATATCATGAAAAATTGCCACCATACACCTTTGGAAAGTCCCATGGGCATTGCAAAGACCGAAAGGCATCCTACGGTAAGCAAATGTCCCATAAGGGCAGGTGAATGTGGTTTTCGCCTGGCCTTAGGGATCGTTAGGTATTTGGAAATAACCAGAAAATCCATCAAGAAAACAATAAAATTCATTCCCAGCTAAATGTTCAAGCATCTGGTCCATGAAAGGAAGAGGAAAATAATCTTTACGGGTGGCGTCATTCAATTTTCGATAGTCGATACAAACACGCCATCCCGTGACCAATCTTGTTGGAATTAACTCGTTATTATCATTGGTAACCATCGTCATACCACTATTTTTTGGTACGACGTGCACAAGACTAACCCAAGGACTATCCGAGATGGGGTAAATCAATCCAGCATCGAGAAGTTTGATAACTTCTACTTTAATGACTTCATTAATTTTCGGGTTTACCCTTTTGTGGTGTTGGACAACAGGTTTAAAGTCATCTTCCATCAATATCTTATAGGTGCAAAAATTAGAATCAATGCCCCTGATATCAGATATTTTCCAAGCAATGGCTCGCTTGTGTGACTTTAAAACCTTAACAAGCTGATCCTTTCCTCCATTTTCAAGTCTTTAGTGATAATTATGGGTAACTTTGAAGTTCCCTCTAAAAACGTGTACTCGAGGTGGGGTGGTAAGTCCTTAAGTTCTAATTAAGGAGATTCTTCAATTGAAGACTTAGTCGTTTTAATTGCATCATTTTTAT
>BQNB010002761.1:63830-121341 GCA_026074375.1 Tanacetum coccineum
CAACCGGAAGAGTTTGTTGTTGTCGACGTCTTCGAGATTGCGAACGAGTGCGCATAAAAAGGAAAAACTAAAAATTAAAAAGCAAAACTTTACACTAAATTATTTATTTATTTATTTTTTTTTTAGCAATGAATTTTAACGGTTACACGAAAGAGACTTAAACCAAATAATCAACTACTTCACGGTAGCTCTTGAAAATTGCTTTTCAAGGTGAGCCGTACTTGGTAGTGACACAAAAGGCAAGTGTTAAATCTTTGATTACGAATTGGGAACAATTGCAAGTTCACCGGAAATTGAAATGATAATATCTCAATAGAAGATATTATATGTTGGTGTTCGATTACCAACTTTGTTTATTTTATTTTCTTTTTAAAAGGAAAATTTTTTATATTTTTTTGATTTTTTTTTTTTTTTTTATCTTTTACTTATACTAAAAAGAAAAGGAAAATTTTTTTTTTTTACTTTTTATTTTTTTTATGATTTTTTTACTTTTAAATTTTAAAACAAGAATGAAACTTTCGAGGACGAAAGGATCTTCAAACCAAATCGACAACCACAAAACGTAGGAATCGTAAACACTAGTCCCCGGCAGCGGCGCCAAAAACTGATTGCAGTTTTACATACATATAAAATAATATACTTATAGAGAAATTAAGGAAATCCCCAAGTATCCCTTGGACAATTCCACTCACAAAGATATATATATATAGAATACGTATAATAAACCGGGCAAGTATGATCACCCGGGTCGTTATCCCCAATGACTAGTGAAATTGAAACCACGTTTAGGTTCGGATCCTGATTTGAATGGAGCAAAGTTATTTGATTTGAAAAATAAAATTGAACAATTAAACAAATACGGAAAAGCAATTATAAAGCAAATTTGACTAAAATTTAACCCTAAAATTGTAAACTAAAATTTTACTAAATAAAGAAAAATTCCTGAAAATTATTAAAAATAAAAGCCCTAATTTTTATCTTTTTATAAAAGTTTAATTAAACTAATTGAACTAATTAAAACTTAACCCTAATTAGTAATTAAAACTTAATAAACTATTTAAAAACTTAACTAATGGACTAATGGAGCAAAGATCTAAGAGACTAACAGACTAACGGAGGGACTAACTGAAAAACAGCTAAGATTGAAAAGTTACACTATCTACCCTGAGAATCTACCCCGATCACAATTTAAGACCCGAATTAATGTGAGAATTGAAAAGTGCTTTAAAATGAAAAACTCAAAGAAGCAAAGTTGTAAAGGAAGCTAGTGGGAACAAAATTAATAAAGGCTACTTGGGCTGAAACTCACAAATAAGCTCAATAAGAGCTTATTTCTAAACTGTTACAGAAAGGAGGGCTTGTCCCTTGGTTTTAGAAAATAAGCTATAAAATACTCAAAACTAGATCAAAATGAAAAAGGAAAGGAGTTCCAAAGAGCTTATGATATGCTTGATCTATAAATGAGAAGAAATTAAAGCTTAAACTACTTTTATGCTACAGAAATTGATTAAGAACTAAGCAAACTCAGGAAATAAGCAAAGTTACACAAAATCCAAGTAAGCTAAAAACCTTAATAAGCTAAACTAGACTCTAAAACTTTAAGGACTTACCAAACTACTATTTATCCATCTAAATAAGCTATAAATTCTAAACTTAAAAGCTGAATTAACAAATTTAGACTTTACTTAAGTTCCTACTGTTTTTGGAATTTTCAGGTTTTTTAAGACTTTAGACAGCAAAATAAGCTAAGACAATAAGCTAGAAAACAAAATTTAAGACTTAAACTAAATTAAGCTATATGAAAACTTAAATCCTACTGAATTTTATAAGCTAAATCCTAAAATTACTGATCTAAATTAAGCTGAGAACACAGCAGTACTAACTGAGGTTAGTACTGCTAGTGTGAAAATTCAGCAGTACTTTGAGAGTACTGCTGATGCAATTTGACTTTTGAAAACGAAAATAAGCAATGAAATATGGCTAAATAATGAAAACTAAAACTAAATTCATAATAAGCTATAGCTAAACTTAAAACTACTGAATTAGCTAAAATCTAAACTAACAGTATTAACTTGTGAAAGCAGTACTAACTGGGAAGTTAGTACTGGTAGTGTAAAGAGTCAGCAGTACTAACTTAGGTTAGTACTGCTAGTGCAATTTTGAGACTGCACTAAACCAAACACCCTTTTACCATTTTGACAGGATTTAGAAAAGCTTTTTAAGAGAAATTTGATGCACAAAAACTAATACCAGATAAAAACTAGCTTAAAACAAACTTAATAATCATGATTAAACAACTGAATAAGCCTTAAATGCCTTAATCTAAGATCTAAATTATTAAATAATATTTTAGGATTTTTATGAGTTTTTTGACAGGAAATTAGTAACTATATGCATATATAACTATGAAGTAAAAACAGATGAAAACAAATTAACTAAATTGCACTAAGAAGAGATATTTGAACCCTATCAAGAAAAGGAATTTTAAGCAAGATAAAACAGATCTAAACATGCAAGATATATCATTATTTAAAACTAGAATTTAGGAAATGAATGTGTAACTTAACAAACTCCTCTAGGCTGACAACGAGACCAATAAGGCAGTACAAGCCTCCTTTAGCTTATTAATTAGCTAAGGTATAAGTCCTTGGGTATCTCTTCAAAGGTAAGATTTCCCCTTCCAAAAGCTTAAATTCATTAAGATCCATATAAGTTATAAACTAATTTAAGGTTTAGATAAGGTTAATACTGAATTCAACAAACAGCTCTATTTCAGTTTTAAAAGAATGAATGAGATTTAATATTTCTTATTGTAGCTACTTATTAAGAAAACTTATGACTTTAAATGAGAGCTTAGAAAATGAGATTTAAAACACTAAAAGCTGAATTTCATTAACTAAAGAGGCTGATTACATTACTTGAAAAAGGAAAATTACAATAAAACACGAATTTAAGCTAGACTAAATTGCTAAAAATTAGATAAAAAAAACGTAAAAACTAGATCTCGATAGCCTTGCTTTTGTGTCGTGAAGAGGTAGGCCTATTATTGTGCCAAGTGAGCTTCTAGTCCACTGTGCTCCCATCAATCTCTGCCATCCAATCCATCAATCATTGGGGCTAAATTTTGAGCCGTTAGATCAAGATGTGCACACCTGAGGATTGCCAGCGTGGCATTCTTTGATGTGACGTTTGTGCTAGTTTTGTGAGTAAATTAGCACAAAAACCCACCACTATTTGTGCTTCTTTCTTTGATTACGTGGCCTTTGAGCTTGAGCTAGGATAAGTATCCCCTTGATTAGACTAATTTGTCCTTGTATTTGTGCTTGAGCTTCCTTGAATTGACCATGCCAACCTCAATTTGATTTGGGCCCTGGTTTTACATTAGGGGTGGAAATACGAGGGGAGACCGTACATGAATTGTAAAAGGTTTCCCGCTCCTTTTTTGACTAGTTAAAATGTTGGAGTTTGGGTAGTTAAACATTTGCCCCTCGATTTTTTCCTCTTTTTGAGTTATAAAGAACTTTCGAATGTAGCAAGATTTGGTCCCTGGAGTTGTTATAAAGGGGGAAATTGTTGGCAAAGGCTTTGGGCGTTTGAGCTTTGGATTTGTACTCTTTCGATTCTCGTGTCCGGGCTATAGCTCGTTTTTGAATGTTTTCTGATATTTTTTTTGCCTTATCCATACTGCCACATACCAAAACATAAAAAAAAGCTTATTTTTGCCATTTTTGGTCTGTTTTGGGTTTAATTGGGTTATTTTAGGTACAACGGATATGTGTATTTTACTTCTTATCAATGATGCAAAAGATGGTTTGGATGGCTAAAAGGATTGTTGGCTGCTTAAGACTATTGGTCTGTTAGAGGGTCAAAGGTCGCTAAAATGATGCAATTTTGAAAAAATTCGTTCCGCCTCCCGTGGCGGTCCCGTATGGACCAGGCAGTAAGGTCCTAAAATATAGGGGGGCGCGGCCACATATTGACGGGGTCAGTTTTCTGGAAGGACAAAAAATTTCAAGGTTTTTCCTTTCTAAATTCAATGATGTTGCATTCTACCAATTCAAGGATGTAGTAATTTTATCAAGAATATATGTTTCTAAACTAACACATAATTCATTTAGCAAATAAGCATGCAATATTAACGCAAATTGTTAGCAAGTAAAGCATTAATAGGATGATAAAAATTTAGAAGATCATCCTAATAATCAGAAATCATCATTCATCATTCTAGTCCTAATATATTAAAAGACATAATGTATTAGATAAGAAAGATAATAAAAGTAATAGTTTGATAGTAGTTATGCCGACATGTTTATTTCTGTTTTCATCCCATCATATTCTTGAGAGCTTGTCCAATTAACCTTAACTCGTCTCGGTGAACATCTCGTTGTTGGGTTTGAAGAGTTATAGTTTCAGATAGAAAGGTGTTTAAGTCATGACTTTCATGAGAAGAGTTTTAATGGACTCTATACCCAACATTTGATGAAGAAGAGACATGTTAAGAGGGAGACGAAGAATTAGAATGAAAAGATTCATCATCATTTTCATCAACCATGGCATCAATTAGGAGAGATGAGGAAGGTGGATTTTGAGTGGTGGAAGAGGAGCTAGCATTTGTCTCACGAGGTCTTTTCTTGCCTCGACCCGCTCACATCTTTTGCTCATAATAAGAAGCGAGCGGATGCATGGCTTGATCATGTGAGAGATATCGATCAAAAGCTAGCTTAGGGGAGACGGACACGACATGTTTGAATAACCTAGTCAAAAGCATTCCATAAGGTAAGAGTTCCTTTGGTTTGTTTCGAGTCCTTTCCATTCTTTTGAGAATGAAAAATGCTAGGTTATAAGGAGTGGATGTCTCAATGCAATAAAGCATGTGACAAAGACAAGCGGAGACATGATCCCTATGTCCACCTAGACAAATGGCATTTTCACAAATAATATGAACCTAAGGTTTCATATGAGTTTGAATTTCTCGGGTTAAAATTTCATTTTCACCTACGATAATGGTTTTCTTATTTTTGGTACGAGTCTCTTGACCTTGTCGAGGAACTTGAATAAGAGACTTAATGACTCTTAGAGAAGGAGGCTTGGTTTTATAACGACCTCTACTCGAAATACTTACTGATAAATGGTCAATGTGTAACAATTTCGGTGTTTGTGGCTTGTCCTTTGAAGGCTTTTTAGGATTTGATGAAATTACTCAAGTGTGTGGGAGAATGACTTGTTTTGAATAATAAAGATGTTGACCACCAAATTTTACCTCAGAATTTAGGTTAAAAGTTAAGTTGACCATGAACTCGAGCGAGAAACAAAGCGATGTTTTGATTTGTTCGTAAATGTCTAACCAAAAAAATCAAAACCTGATTGACTCAATTTAGCCATCAGATTATGACTCATATTTTCGAAGTTTGGACACACAACCCTTCCCTCTGAGAAGTTACCATTTTTCAAGATTTTCCATTATGTTTAGTAAAGGTTGGTTGAATTCGTTTGATATGTGTGGAATGTAGTTTTGGGTTAATTGATGGTCTAGTCTGGTTTTTCGAGGCATTGTTACCTAAAATGAAACAAACAAAATCATGTTTTAATGTCTTGCATATGTATTGTTATATTAACAATGTATCTAGTGTGTGCCTAAGTGTGACGAATGTGGAGTAACGATTAACTCGACCTAGACATAAAATCCTAAGAGTTAATCCAAACGCTCCTTAATTTGATTTTTCTCATCCAAACAAGTCGAAAAATACATATGAATTATGTATCTCGAAATTTTTTCATGAGATCATTATGCATGTGTTTGAAAACATTTTTAGGTTGTATTGACAATGCATAACATCAATTTTATTATGTTCCTAACGTGAGTGATTTGAAAATAAAATTGGGGTTTTGGTTCAAAAATCAATTTTTCGACGAACTCACCAATGTATGCAAATCCTATGTCTACGGGAAGCATATTAGTTGTACATTGTATCCTAGTAGTCCTAATTGTATAAAATTAAAAGAAAAATAGAAAATCCCCAATTTCATTTTTTGGTGTTCATCATGAACCCTAGACTCAAATTGAAGGAAAATAGATGAAATGACTTACAATTGATGATCTTTAAGATGTTATGAATGATTGTAAGTGTTGATTTTATCTTCAATTTGTGTTTTGATGGGTGATTTTGAGTTTTGAGTGGTTTTTGTGCGTGTTCGTCACTTGCAGCAGATAAGGGGGTGTTTGTTTTTCTGTTTTGAAAATTTTTTGTTTAAGTGTTCCCATTTTGTAACTTGCTGGGGTGGCGGTCCCATATTATATCGACGGTCCCAAAATATATTGGTGGCGGGGCGCCTTATTGATGGGCGACCTTGACATGGCTTTTTTGGACATGGTTTTTGACAAAAATTTTACGAAGAGGAGTGACATTTTAGTTTGCATTTCGTGAATTAAATATGCTTAAAGTACTTCGGACAAAGTATTTAAGTTGTCACGACACGGAATGAAACACGGACTAAAATTGAGACAGAAGAAGAGACCTGCGAATATAGATGATTTTTGGAATGTGTTCTTCATTCCATAAACCAAGGACGCTAGATAGTTAAACAATTTCATGTTTAAGGGGTTTAGCTAAAGAATGTCAGCGATGTTGTCGACGGACGACACTTTTTCGATTGAGATTATGTCCTTTCTGGACCATTACACGAGAAGGTTGTTGAGTTATTTCGATGTGTTTGTTCGAAAATGTTGCCACGGGTTTTTTGCTAAGGTTCCATCGCGCCTTTTTGTTCGCAAATAATGGGAAGTCGTCGAGTCGTACGTTGTAGTCGATGAGAGCTTGTTTCATACTATAGGGTTTGTTGACATGCCTTTCTGGCCCTTACGTATTTTGTTCTGTGGTAGTGGACTATTGCAAGAGCGGTTTGTTATTCGAGAACCAAAGATGTCAATCAAATCCCTCACGAACGTACAAATAACGCTCTGTTGCTCTTTCGGTCCTATAATCTCCGCATGATCAGATGTCGGCATATACTACGGTTTCTATGTCGGTTCCCCTTAGGATACCATAATCTAATGTGCGTCTTAGTGCCTTTAAATATATCGGAAAAATACGCTTAACTGCACTTCAAGGGGAGAGGTTTTGGGAGCCTTTGGAAGCCTCTGAGTCTGTTTCTAAATGGGCTTACTAAACGAGGATTTTGAACAAATGACTTAGGTTAAGTAGAATGAATGATATATTAAGATATAGATATGCATGATCTTTTGATGTTGATTTAGATGTTCAATAGTTTCCAAACAAGATTTTGAAACAATTAGTATCATGTGATACCTTGTGTCAGGCTAGAAGAGAGAAAGAATGAGTGCAGAATTGGCCCATCCTACTGCTTGATCACTCCAGGTCATATCCTCCATAGACCATCACATGACACCAAAGCTGTAGAAGTAGATGTTTCTACAGGAACACTCCTTCTTGAGCTTTCCTTCTTCTTGTTGTCTTGATTTCTTGGAGCTCTACACTCCCTAGCAAAATGTTCCCTCTTGTGCAGTTTTAGCACTCCACTTTAGACTTATCAAAATATAGGACTCTTGCAATAACAGTAGCTTCCTTCCTATTTTCTTAAATATCTTTCTTACCCTCATAGTCACATGGCCTATTTGACCATTTACAATCTATTCTCTTCCACATCATATGGTGGATTTGTTGCAAGCCCTCTTGTATTAGTTGAGGACTATTTTGGTTAATAGCAATGAATGCACAAATAACAGCATCCACTCAAAGTTATCAATATTTGTATGAGTTAGCAACATTAACTGAGTGCTAGCAGTAGAAACTCCTCTAATGCAGCAGTATTAAAGGTTTCATTGTGCTGCTAGTGTTGTTATTTGTAAGAGGACACAAATGTCTATTTTGTGTGCCTTGGAACTTGAGATTGACATACCATTCGTGAGTTCTAGTTCATTTACAACTTGAGGTTGTTTTAGAGATCATCCATATTATTGTATCCAAATCAGCTTTATTCCTCACACAACAGCATTGTGTGTTCCACTCAGGTTGACAAACTTCTTAATAACTTTTGATTTACATCTTCTTGTGTAAGCTTTTCATCCAAAAGCTCCAACTGACTCACAAGCTTTGAAGGTACTCAAAAAGTTCTTGATCAAGCTTCTTCTGAGCTTGGAGCTGTTAAAGTTTTCATATTGCCTGCTTTTAAGAGAATTCCTTTGAGTCTTTTTGTAGCTGCATTCCCTACCTGAATTTCTGTTCAAAGAGCTTCCAGCAAATTCTTAGTCATCTTTACTAGATGTGAAACTTTAACTAATGTTCATTGGATTGCCCATCATTAAAGTACTTTTCTTTCACCTCTAATTATTCTTTGAGCCTTTTCTTCCAGCTAGTTGTAATAGGCATCTCTGTACCTAACTCTTCAGAATTTTGTTTGCAAGGTGTTACCATTCTCGATGACTTCCCACGGTGCACAGTCTATCATCCGGATATATATTGTTCAATCCTCATTCTCCATATCTCATACTTACCAGGTTTGAGCATGGGAACTTTGGATGCAGCCACCATGTGTGCAGAATTTTGATCCATATCTTTTAGCAAAAATAGGTTCTTCTTATTTTAAAGAATCATAACACCGGGCTGATGTAGGTCAATATGTAGGGCAAATAGATTCACAAGTCCATTATTCGGTTCTGGTTCTTCTTTCGGGTCTTCTTCTGGATCTTCTTCTGGATCTTCTTTCGGGTTTTCTTCATCATTACCCCATCATAATCAACTAACTCCTTAATGAAACAGTAATTCAATGAACATACAATTCAACAAATAAGCTATAATATTATTAATGATAACAATAAGAATACTCTTAAAGTATTAGGGTTACAAAGACCTTGAAGCTATGAATTATACATCTAAGACTTCAAAAGATTGATAAAAAATATCAAACTCTATGCCCTAAGACCTCCTTTTATACACCAAGGAGCCCTAGTCGGCTTACAATACTTTCCTAAGTATCCATAATCTTTTCTATAAACAAATAACTTAATACATATCATATAAGCAGTACTAACAACAAATAGTACTAACTTATTAACCTCGGTAGCATTAAATTATCTCTGAGCAGTCTTAACCTTGAGCAGTACTAATATTTACTAGCAGTAGTAACTTTGTACTAGCAGTAGTAAACACTTAGCATATTTTCACTAGCAGTACTAACAGTCACTAGTAACTGTGTACTAGCAGTAGTAAACACTTAGCATATTTTCTTTGAAGTTCATGAGCAGCACTAAATCCAGCTGAGTAACATTAACACAAACATGAGCAGCAGTAATTCAAACAACATCAAGAAGACTTTTAATCCCAACAATCCTCCCCTAAACTTGATATTCTTCTTCAAAATCATCAAGTTTCTTCATTTAAAGCTTAATCAACACTAGGAGGATGCTTCCAAACACTTCTTTACTTCTTAAGTTGTTTCATGATGAATTTAAGAAGCTAATAAGCCATTTTACATTCATAGTCAATTATAAGCTTCTTTTCCAACATCATTGAAAGTATAGATGGTGTAAGGGGATACTTCTTCTCTACCAACATATAAATCTGCACATGTTGCATCATCAAGGAATATACTTCACAGGAGTCATACAACTTCTAATTCAGCACTGTATTCTTGTTGATTCTTTCATACTTTATCTTTTACATGTGGTTCAAACATTATTTTCAAATCACCCTATAACAACAAATCCAAGTCTTCCACTAGTCTTGTTGACTCATATTTAGCTTTTACCAACTTGTACAAATCTTCCAAATATTCCCTGCCAAAAATTTTAAGCATTTGACTAAAGATCATGTACATTTGAGACTTTCCATCAGCTCTCATTATTTGATAATAGCTTTTTCTTACTTCTTTATAAATCTTCCAGCCAACAATACTTGGAGACTTAATAGCTAAAGGTATAGCATCAATTGCTACTTCTTCTTCATCTAAAATGATGTCCATTAACTGTTTAAGCTCTGCCATTTCTTTGTCATCTTCCACCTTTTGCTACTTTGTAATCTCTTGTACCAGCTCTGTTCCTGCTCTCTTTTATTTAGATTCCACCTACTCTGTTCTAAAGTCTTCAAATGTATTTACCCGTTTGAATGCTCTGTCAAACATCTCTTGAATAGAATCAAACTCTTTGAACTTTAAATCTTTGAGCTTGTATCCTTCCATGTTCTTTAGGTAAGTATACATTATCTTTCTCTATTGAACTTTTGTTGGTGGTTTGTTTTTTTTCTCTTCTGCTCTTTTAGCTGCAAAATGATTTCTTCTTTTCTCTAAGAGTTGTTGAAATAATGTAGCCTTTTCTTCAATCAAATTCCGTTTTAGACACACTATTTGTTTGTGAAACGGGAGGTAAAGCTTGATTGGTTGGTGTTTGGTATGGTGGTGCTTGGTAAACGGCTCCTTGATTGTTAGGACGGTTTTGATTAAAATTACTTCCACGGTTTTGGTTGAAATTAGAATTGGTTCCTTGGTATCGGTTTTGGTTGTTTTGAACATTTGGTTGATTGAAACCTGGTGGTCTCATTTGATTTGCCAGATTGAAAGGTTGGTTTCTTTGGAGAAAATTACCTACGGTCGCGGTTGTTGAAATTCAGTTGGAATGTTGTCATGAAAAAACGGGGAGGAAAATCATTTTCCACCTGGAGTTAATGGATAAAGGTTAAAAAATGGTGATTTGATCCAAAAGTGACACATTACTTCCTCAAACGCTTTAACGGTGTGCAGGAGTAGTAAGTTAGTAACAACTAAAGCTTTCATTTGATTCAACTTTTGGTTCATCTTGATAGTCATTCTTTTCCTCGAGAGAAGGCGCTATTTGTTGGCATATCGAATATAGAATTATTGGAAGATGAAGAATTAGAAAGAGGAGCATCCGTACTCACTCTTGAATCACTAGCACGACTTCTGGAGTAACGAACTTTTGACTTGCTTTCAATAATCGCTAAACCTTCTTGAGGCATCTTGTCTAAAAAATTGCCACCTGCGGCGGAATCTAAGGCATCTTGATCATTTGAATTCAAAGAATTGTAAAAAGTATCAAGTTGGTGGAACGTTCTGGATAATGCCATGTTGAGGTATTGACGAAGGAAGTCCTTTTAAAAACGTTCTCATGATAATTGATAGGCTTCATTTGGTTTTGGTAAAAAGTAATTGACTCATTCCGATGTAAGTGGTTTTTTTGAAGGTTGGGAAGTATGTTTATGAATTTTGAAACAAGGTCGTCCCAAGTGAAGAGAGAATTGATCTAGGAGGTTCCTTGTCTAACCAATCTCGGGCTTCACCGTCTAGAGAAAAAGGAAAAAGCAAAAGCTTTATCGAAGTGTTCGGAACTTCGGGATGTCTAAACGTTGAAGTGACCTTGTTAAAAAATCGAAGGTGATTGTGGGGATCTTGTCTACCCGTAAACTTATTACTTTGCACAAGATTGATTAACGGTTGCTTAAGCTCAAAATTGTTAGCATTGATTGGTGGAACAACTATAGCATCTTCATAACCCCGATGGTGTTGCTTGTAACATTTGGGCCATCGTTCGATTGTCGGCCATTGGAACAACGTTTTGTTCAACAATTGGATCAACCGGAAGAGTTTGTCGACGTCTACGAGATTGCGAACGAGTGCGCATAAAAAGAAAAACTAACAATTAAAAAGCAAAACTTTTACACTAATTTTTTTTTTTTTACAATGAATTTTAACGGTTACACGAAAGAGACTTAAACCAATTAATCAACTACTTCACGGTAGCTCTCGAAAATTGCTTTTCAAGGTGAGCCGTACTTGGTAGAGACACAAATGGCAAGTGTTAAATCTTTGATTACGATTTGGGAACAATTGCAAGTTCACCGGAAATTGAAATGATAATATCTCAATAGAAGATATTATATGTTGGTGTTCGATTACCAACTTTGTTTATTTTTTTTTATTTTTTTTTTAGGACAATTTTTTATGTTTTTGATTTTTTTTTTTTTATCTTTTACTTATACTAAAAAGAAAAGGAAAATATTTTTTACTTTTTATATTTTATGATTTTTTTTTTACTTTTGAATTTTAAAACAAGAATGAAACTTTCGAGGACGAAAGGATCTTCAAACCAAATCAACAAACACAAAAGAAGAATCGTAAACACTAAGGTCCCTGGCTTGCTGCGCCAAACTGGATTGTTATTTTACATACATATAAAAATATACTATATAGAGAAATTAAGGAAATCCCCAAGTATCCCTTGGCAATTCCACTCAAAAGATTATTATATATATATATATTTATATATATATTAATACGTATAAATAAACAGGGCAAGTATGATCACCAATGGGTGTTATCCCCAATGACTAGTCGAAATTGAAACCACGTTTAGGTTCGATCCTGATTTGAATGAAGCTAAGATATTTTGATTTGGTTCTAGAATTTAAGGCCCTTATTTTTTACTTTTTATTTAACTCTTAATTAAACTAATTAAAAATTAAACCTAATTACTAATTAAATCTATTAAATTTAATTAAAACTTAACTAAGGACTAATGGTGCAAATTCCTATCAAATACTACCGGTAGGGAATTAATTGAAAAACAATTAAAATTGAAAAGTACAACTTTCTACCTAAGAATCTAATCCCGACAACAAACTAAGAACCGAATTAAGGTAAAATTGAAAGTGCTTAAAATGAAAAACTCAAAGAAGCAAAGTTGTAAAGGAAGCTAGTGGGAACAAAATTAATAAAAACTTCAAGGACTGAAAATCTCAAATAAGCTCAATAAGAGCTTATTTCTAAACTGATTACAGAAAGTGAGGTTTTGAGCTTATTTTCACTTAAACAGCCATAAAATACTCCAATTAAGCTTAAATCTAGAAAGGAGAAGTGATCTAGAAACATTTATTGATATGCTTGATCTATAATTGAGAAGAAATAAAGCATTAAATCTACTTTTGAGTGCTCCGATATTGATCATGAAATAGGTAACTCAGGAAATAAGCAAAGAAACACAAACTATAAATAAGCTAGAGAACTTAATAAGCTAAACTAGACTTTAAAACTTTAAGGACTTATAAAAACTAGCTTATTTTTATCTAAATATTCTATAAATTTTAGACTCTAATATGCATGAATTTACAAATTTAGTCTTTACTTAAGTTCCTACGGTTTTTGGGATTTTATGTTTTTTTAAGACTTTTGACAGAAAAATAAGCTAGTCAATAAGCTAGAAAACAAAATTTAAAGACTTAACTAAAGTAAGCTTATATGATAAACTTTAATCCGAATGAATTTTTTAAGATAATATCGTAAATTTTCTTATCTAAATTAGAATGAGTCTCTGATTAGTACTAAGTAATGAGTGAGTACGGCTTAGTGTGAAAAATTCTGCAGTACTTTGAGTGTACTGCTGATGAAATTTGTCTTTGAAAACGTATTGAGAATGATATATGCTTGTAATCTGAACTTTATAATTCTTATTAAGCTGATAACTTAAGCTAAACTGAATCCTTCTTATTTGAATAGCTAAAATGGTAATACTTATACGGTTACGATGTGTGTAGGAAACTTAGTACTAAAATAATTAAACTTTTTAGTTAGTACTGGTAGTGTAAAGAGTCAGCAGTACTAACTTTTTAGTTAGTACTGGTCGTTGCAATTTAGGACTGTATAAACCAACCCTTTTACATTTGAGGATTTAGAAGCTTTTAAGAGAAATTGATGCACAAAAACTAATACCAGATAAAACTAGCCTTAAATCAAACTTAATTTCAGGATTAAACAACTGGAATAAGCCTTCATCTAAAATTTAAACTATTTAACTAATATTTTTGGATTTTATGAGTTTTTTAAGACAAAATTAGAACTATGATCTATAATATTGAAGCAATAACGATGATGAAACAAATAACTAAATAGCACTTGAAGAGATATTTGAATAACTAACATGAAATGAGGATTAAGCAAATATAAGATCTAAACATAGCAAGCTATGATTATCTTATTTAAAAACTAGAATTTTAGAGGAAAATGATAGAGAAACTTACAAATCCTTAAGCTGAACAGAGAACAATAAAGGCAGCTTACAAAGCTACTTAGCTTTTTAATAAGCTAAGGTATAAGTCTCTTGGGATCTCTTCAACGGTAAGATCCCTTCCAAAAGCTTAAATTCAATTTTAAAATCCATATAAGTTTAAAACTGATTTAAGTTTAGATAAGGTTAATACTGAATTCAAACAGCTATATTTCAGCTTATAGACTGAAAGATGCTTAATATTGCTTATTGAGCAACTGACTAAGAGACTTATGATTTTAAATGAGAGCTTAGGAACTGATTTAAAACACTAAAAGCTGAATTTCATTTAACTAAAGAAGCTGCTTACATTACTTGAAAAAGGAAAATTACATAAAAACACAAATTTAAGCTAGACTAAATTACTAAAAACTAGATAAAAAAAAACGTAAAAACTCCATTGCCTTGTGTGTGAGAGGTGAGGCCTATTTATAGTGCCAAGCTGAAGCTTCTAGGCCCTCTGAGCTCCCATCAATCTCTGCCATCCAATCCATCAATCATTGGGGCTAATTTGAGAGTTTAGATCAAGATGTGCAACTCTGAGGATTGCAGCGTGGCATTCTTTGAAGTGCGTTTGTTGCTAGTTTTGTGAGTGTTTTAGCACAAAAACCCACATAAACTTGTGCTTCTTTCCTTGCGGTTGCGTGGCTCTTCTTTAATGATCCTTGATAAAGAGTGATTGACCTGATTGTGATGTAGACCTCTTGAATTGACTTAATCACCCTCTAATTTTGATTTGCCCTTTGTTTTACCATGGGGGTGAAATGAAGAAGACGGATGAATAGTAAAAAGGGGTTCCCGCTCCTTTTTTGACAGTTAAAACTGTTGGAGTTTGGGAAGTTAACACATTTGGCCCCTCTCTTTTATTTCCTCTTTTTAAGTTATAAAGAACTTTCGAAAATAGCAAGATTGGTCCCTGGAGATGTTATAAAAGGAAATTTGGCAAAGGCTTTGGACTTTTGGAGCTTCGGCTTTGTACTCTTCTGATTCTCGTGTCCGGGCTAGCTCGTTTTTGAATGTTTTCTTGTATTTTGACTTATCATACTGCACACACAAAATAAATACAGCATATTTTTGCCAGTTTGGGTCTGTTTTGGGTTTATTTGGGTCTTCTTTTATGGTACAAAACGGATATGTGTCTTTTTACACTTATCAACAATTCCCCAAACTAAACGACTTGTGTGTCCTCACCGCATATTACTGCCTTATGGCCTAATACCTCTAAAATTTCAAACTAAACTTCGAAAAGTAGCAAAGATTTGTGTTTAAGAGATCACAAGTTATTAAAAAACCGGACTTCCATTTTCTAAGATTTTTGTCTTTTTATGATTTTCTTGATAATTAACTTACCTAAATTACAATTTATTTGTGTTGACATAATTATGTTTTTATTACCTCATTGGTAACGTTTTAGTATCATAGAACTAAAAAGCACAATTAAGTGTTAAAAGATAACTTCATTCATCCAGATTTTTCACTTTCCATGCTAAGCTTAAAACAAGTCATTGTTAATTAAAGTCAAGACACTAACACTATCATAAGTGCTAATTGTGTACTTTCTTTTCCTCCCGCAAATCCTACTTTTTGTACTCAGGATTTTACTTAAGTCATTTACCCGAAGGCTCTTTTTAAGAACTTTTTGTTTTCGATACTTATTTAATTTCAAGATTAAAGTGTAATGGTTAGAACGCATAATTAATCCTAGCTCTTTTCAAAGATCAAATGCAATCAATCCAGATTAAGTCCACATCGAGCAACCAAAATTTGGCTTTTATTAGGTACTTAGCAAGCACCATTCATGTCATTACCTAAGGCTTCTTTAAGACATGAATTGACCAATCTTATTTGCACATATACCCTTAGGCTCTTGAAGGTACAAAGTAAGACAAAAATTAAAGCAAATTATTAATCCTCTGTCCTTTAGTAGGCTACAACATCAGGCCTCGCTCGTACAAGATGTAGCACATATTTCGACTTTGGAATATATAAGTAAACACGGTGCCTTATATCTCGAAGCACATCGATAGCGAGTCGACAAGCGGTTTATTCTAATTATTATGACACCAGACCTACCTTATATGAAAACTCCAACATCGGCCCAAGCCTCCGAACACGATGATAGTAATCTGGCAGAGATATCAATTATATAATTACCAAAACTTACATTACTTAATTAATATTAATTATTATTTTTTTTGTATTTTTAAGCAATTAAGAATTCATGAATTGTATACTATTCCTAATCAAAAGGAACTAAAGAAAACTTCTATTAGCTAATTATTAACCAAAAAACCATACAACTCTATTTATTAAACATTTATATATAGAGGTGAAACAAGCTAATGGGAGAAAAAGCCACAATTAACACATATGAGCTTGAAAGAAATCCAACTATTCTACGTTTAATGTCATGACTTATAAATAACACTATCATCTCCATGTTTTGCAGAGAAATTTGCAAATTTTAGCCTATATAAAATCATCTTGGCATATTAAAATCTACTTGAGATTGCACAAGTTTTTTCCATGAATGATTTAAGAACTAGCATGTTTAAAGTCTATATTGAGACTAGCACAAGACTATAATCATTATATTGTTAAGGGAGAAAGCTAGAACTCTATACGTACGATCGGGTCAAAAATTACTTCTTATTCTTACCATCGGAAAACCTACATTTTTGTTTTAACACTTATTATTATTATTATTATTATTATTTTATTTTTTATTTTTTTAGACTAAAAATTTAAAAATTTTGCTATTTTTGTGGGAAAAACGGGTACGTGAGAACAAAACAATAAGCAAGCAACATCAAATCGATAGATTCCCTTCCCTAAACTAAAATGAAACATTGTCCTCAATGTTTAACATTGGTTTCTACGTAAATCTAAGCCGTTTATGAACTAAGTATGCAAAAGATAAAGGCGGTTGGTGTTTTGGGTGAGTATGGGTTTGGGGTAGGTAGTGTGTTAATCGAGAATGATGAAAGGATAGGATCTCCCCAAACTAAATTCACAAAAGGATGAGAAGCTCGAGTTTGAAGGGAGATAATCAACCGGACACGTGAGGCCTTCCAAAGAAATGTTGGGTGAATCTGCAAAAATAGCAACAAACAAGCAAAAATCAAGCAACAAACATCGAGAAATACGTCGCGAGAGTACAGCCTTTTCAACACAAACACATTAGATAGAAAGATAAGCTTGGGGTGAACTCCCACGAATAGGGCTTGTTTTTTGGGTTTACCAAGTCGCAGCTCGCTCGATCCCTGAATTCAGTTGTCCTTAGGGAAAGTCTGGAGATCCGGAATAACCAATGGTGGTGTATCCCCTCCCATAGTAGTGGCTATTAAACAGGTGGCAGTTGACTTGAAATTAGAACCATCAGCATGAGGAACTATGGCAGTGCCATAGGATAAACTTTGTTGATTGTGAAGGTTCCGGACCATCGGGATTGAGCTTTCGGAAAAATCTTTAATCGGGAGATGGGAAAGCAACTTGATCACACATTGAAGATTCGGTTCTTTATCTTGGAATCGTGTAGCTTGATTTGTTTTCTCTTGTAGATTAACGAATTCTCATAAGCTTGATCGACGAGCTCGCTAAGTTCATTGAGTTGAGCTTTCGATTGATCGCTGCGGTCTTTAAATCGAAGTTGGATGCCTTAGAGTCCCAATATGCTTTGTGTTTAGTTTTTCAACTGGTAAGTGACATGCTTTTCTCATATACTAACTTGTAGGAGTACATCTAATGGAGTCTTTTGTAAGCGGTTCTAATAAGCCCTTAATGCATCATCTAGTTTGTCGGACATGAGGCAGGTTTTATTACTAACCGTCCTCTCCAAAATTCTTTCTGCGACCTCGATTTGACTTCAACTTGACATCGTTTGAGGGTGTAAGGAGTCGAAGACGATGGGTGACACCATATATAAACATAACTCTATCAAATTTATCGTTAAAAAAATGGGTACCACGATCGCTTATGATTGCTCTCGGAGCACGAATGGGAGAAAAGGATTTTAAGATCTTAACAATCCCTAGCATCGTTGGTGGGGAGGCGCTTTCGCTTTAACCATTGGAAAAGATATCGTCGAGCTAATAGAATATATTTGTTACCCCTAGACGACGGGAAAGTGGTTCTCCATAAAATCAATTCCCCGTAAATCGAAAAATCTCACAAACTGGATTGATTTTGAGGCATCTCATCACGTTGAGGTTTTTGCCTTGTCTTTGACAAGCATTACCAGTTTTGATTAATTTGTAGGCATCTTTAAATGGTTAGGCCAATAAAAACCTTGGCATCAAAAACCTTCTTGGCGGTAAAGTTTGGCACCATAGTGTCCCCGGTGGGTCTCATCTATGACAAGCTTCGAGAATTACGAGGAGCTTCTTTGCCATCTACACAACTTCGGAGTATTTTGATCCGACAAGTCTTGGAAAGGAAAAGGGTATCTCCAAAATAAGGTTTTTCATCTTTAATGAACTTGTTTTTCTCTTGAGTGACATTCCTTTTTTTATGGAATTTCCCCGCGTGGGAGTTAGCAAAGTCGCAGCGAAAACCTCGGTGTACTTTGGTCTTTGTAAGTACACACTTAAGATCTTACGGAAAAGTCTCGGTAATTTCTTTTGGATCAAAAATATTCTCATAAGGGTTTTTCAAGACGAGAGAGAGTGATCGGCTATGCATAATGTTCAAGCTACCCTTGTATGATAACTTTAAAATCAAATCTTGAAGAAGTAAGACCAGCGGAAGCAATCTTGCTTTGGAGTCTTTCTTGTTGAAGAGGTATTTCAAAGCGGAGTGGTCCGTTTACAACACTCTTGTTCTCATGATTAGATTATGATCGAAACTTCTCGAACGCATAACAACTGCAAGGGTTCTTTCTCGGTTGTTGTGTAATTTCGTTTCTGTGTCTGTCATTGTCTTGCTTAGCATTGAAATTGGTCAGAAATGCTTTCAATCCTTTTTGTCTAGGGACGCAACCTATTGCATAATCACCCTTGCATCGCAACATGATTTCAAAGGTTGGTCCCAATCGGAGCAAAAATGAGAATTGAGCTACGGTACTTCCGTTTTCTATGTTTGAAAGGCTAGAATGCAATCTTCCGAAAAATGAAAGGTGTGTTTCTTCTCTAATAAGAGGTCATGGGTCGAAGAGATTTTGGAAAAGTCTTTGATAAAATCTTCGGATAGTATCCAGCAATGCCCGAGAAAACTTGAATTCCTTTAACGGTCGTGGATGAGGAAGCTTTTATAATTACATCAACTTAGCCTTATTTAATTCAATTCCTTTTTAGAGATTTATGTCCTAAAACAATGCATTCTTTAACAGGAAATGGCTTCTTTCCCCAATTTAGTGCTATTTGGGTCTTCACACTTTTAGCATTCTGATCTAAATTGGCAAGACTCGAGGAAAAAGAATCTCCAAAGACTGAAAAATCGCCATAAAAAACTCATGTTTTCTCTATCATAATCGTGGAAATATGGCATCACTACAACAGTTTGGAAAGTTCCGGGGAGCATTGCACAATCGAATGGTCATACGAGGTACGCGAAGGATTCCGTATTTTTATGGGCATGTAAAAAGTAGTTTTCTTTGTATTTGAGGTTCACATGGGAATTTGAAAATACAGAAAAAACCTTCTAGGAAACTATAAAAATCGTTGCGGCTAATCGCTCTAAAAGTTGGTCCTGATTTGCAACGAATAATGGACTTACAAGTTCTTCGTTCAACTTCGATAGTCGATGCAAACTTCTCATCGTGACTAATCTTGTAGGCACCAGTCTTTTTCTTGTTTGTGAAAACGGTCATACCACTTTTTTAGGAACACAAATGAACGGACTAACCCATGGACTGTCGTATTGGATAAATCAATCCCGCGTCAAGATGTTTTTCTACTTCTTTCTGATGACGTCGTGATTTTAGGGTTAACCCTACTTTGATGTTGCACTGAAGGTTAGTGTAATCATCTTTAAAAGGATTTTGATTTTGTGAGCATAAACTCTTTGGATCTATGCATTCTGGATATCAGAAAGTTCAAGCAATTGCTTGTTTTCGGTTTTTGAGGAGAACTTTATATGAGTGAGGTATTTTCTTCTTGCTCAATCGTTTTGAAATTAATAACTGGAAGTTGTTATTTTCCTCTAAGAACGCATACTCGAGATGCGGACGGTAAATCTTTAGTTCGACTTAGGAAATTTTCGTTGCCGGCTAATCGCTCTAACATTTGGTCCATGAATGGTAACGGAAAATGGTCTTTACAAGTTGCTTCGTTCAACTTTCGATAGTCGATGCAAACTCTCCATCCCGTGACTAATCTTGTAGGCACCAGCTCATTTTCTTCGTTTGTGACAACGGTCATACCACCTTTTTTAGGAACACAATGGACCGGACTAACCCATGGACTATCCGAGATTGGATAAATCAATCCTGCGTCAAGAAGTTTTTCTACTTCTTTCTTGATGACGTCGTGGATTTTAGGGTTAACCCTCCTTTGATGTTGGACTGAAGGTTCGTAATCATCTTCTAAAAGGATTTTGTGAGAGCAAAATTCTGGATCTATACCTCGAATATCCGAAAGTTTCCAAGCAATTGCTTGTTTCCGGTTTTTGAGAACGTTAATGAGTGAGGTCTTTTCTTCTTGGCTTAAATCTTTTGAAATTATGACTGGAAGCTTGTTATTTTTCTCTAAAAACGCATACTCGAGATGCGGAGGTAACTCTTTAAGTTCGACTTCGGGAATTTCATCTTTTGGTTCATAAGAAGTAGCATATTCGACTGAAGACTTCTTTGGTTCGACAACTTTAAGATCTTTTTGAATTCCGGGTGAGTAATCTCCTTGGTTTGGTGAAGGTAATGGATCACTGTTGAGAAGTGCATCAAGAATGAGAATGTCACCCTCGGGATCATAGTACGTAGCATTGAAAACTGGTGAAACTGGTTCATCATCGATTGCTATGAAAGCATCGGCTTCTTCAAAGAGTAGAAAATCGCTTTCATCAAAAGGAGTAAGTGTTGGAGATGAAGTAGAAACAATCGGATCGAAGTACGGAGAAGGATTGTTGTAAGCAATGGAATCGGAAAATCCAAGTACTTCTTGTGAGTACTCTTCACATGTGACATCAATGAGATCAACTTTCTTCAATGATTCGAGATTGTTGTATGAAATGGAAGGTGCATCACCACATTTAAGGGTTAACGATTGATCATCATTCCTAAGAGTAATCTCTCCTTCGTAAACATCGATTAAAGCATGAGCCGTCCTAAGAAAGGGTCGCCCGAGTATCAACGGTACTCGAGGATCGGCTATAAAATCAAGAACAACGAAATCGGCGGGAAAGTAAAACTTCCCTACTTTGACAAAAACATTTTTGGCTACACCGGTTGGTTTGGAAATTGTACGGTCGGCTAATTCTAATACCATTTTTGTTTCAGTTAGGCCCGGGAGTTGAAGCTTTTTCCAAATGGATAAAGGCATAAGATTGATACTAGCACCTAAATCGGCAAGGGCTAAGTAACTATCGAACTCTGAAAAATCACATGGAATGAGAAATCGACCGGGGTCACCTAGCTTTTCTAGAAGCTTTTTAAGGACAACCGCACTACAATTTTCATTCAACGGTGTTTTGGTTAACTCAATTAATTTGTCTTTGTTGTTTAACATCTTTTTGAACATTGGAGCAAACTTTGGCATATGAATGAGAGCATCCGCGAAACTTAGCTCAAAGTGAAGATTACGGAAAATTTCCATAAACTTTGAAGCAAGGATATCATCCTTTTCACGAATCTTTTCTTTGTTGAGTCTTGAGGGGTAAGGCAAATTAGGTTTGGCTTTGTTGGAAGAAGGCTCTTTGATTGGTTCTTTGTCTTTGGTTTGTTCATGGACAAATGGAGGAGGTTGGATGTCTTCGGTGCTCGGTAGCTCCGTATCCTTTGTCACCTCACTTTCCTTTTCCACCACCGGCGGTGGAATTGGAGGTCCATCGTATGAAACACCACTACGAGTTGTAATTGCCTTGGTTTCGTTCCTTGGGTTTGGAATGGTATTGCTAGGTAAAGAACTTGAACTTGAAGGTTGGTTGGTATGATAATTTTGCATGAAACCGAGCATCATTTTCTGAAAATCATCTTGCTTCTTTTGAGACTCATTGTAAACTCTTTGAAAATCATTTTGAAAATTATCCAACTTCAAATTGCAATTTATTCATGTCCGCATCATTTGTTAAGAATAATTCTCAAATTCCGTTTTAGACACACTATTTGTTGGAGGTTGGTAAGGTAAAACTTGATTGATTGGTGGTTGGTTGGTTGGTGTTTGGTATGGTGGAGCTTGATAAACTTGATTTTGGTTGTTTTGACGGTTTTGATTAAAGTTTGTTCCACGGTTTTGGTTGAAATTAGAATTGGTTCCTTGATAACGGTTTTGGTTGGTTTGGACATTTGGTTGATTGAAACCCGGTGGTCTCATTTGACTTGCCAAATTTGAAGGTTGGTTTCTTTGGAGAAAATTACCAATGGCTGCGGTTTGTTGAAATTGTTGGATGTTATCTTGAAAAACAGGAAAATCGTTTCCACCTCGAGTTAACGGACAATTGTTAAAATTGTGATTTGATCCACAAGTGACACAAACTTCCTCAACTGCTTTGACTGGTGCAGGAGTAACAACTAAAGCTTTCATTGACTCAACATTTGGTTTCATCTTGGATAGTGCCATCTTAAAACCCCTAGAGAAGCGCTATTTGTTGGCAATAACGAAAGAATTATTAAAGAATGAAGAATTAGAAAGAGGAGCATCCGTACTCACTCTTGAATCATTAGCACGACTTCTTGAGTAACGAACTTTTGACTTGCTTTCAATAATTGCTAAACCTTCTTGAGGCATTTTGTCCAAGAAATTGCCACCTGCTGCAGAATCTAAGGCATCTTGATCGTTTGAATTCAAAGAGTTGTAAAAAGTATCGAGTTGGTGGAGTTCCGAAAAGCCATGGTGAGGACATACGAAAGGAGTCCTAAAACGTTCCCATGCTTCCATTAAAGGCTTCTGTTTGGTTCTGATAAAAAGATGATCTCATTTCGATAGTTAAAGTGTTTTTGAAGGTGGAAAATATTGTATATGAATTTTTTGAAACAAGGGTCGTCCATGGAGAATTGATCTTGTTGGTTCTTGTCTAACCAATACTCGGCATCACCGTCTAGAGAAAATAGGAAAAACAAGCTTAATTCGAACGGAGTGTTTGTTCGGAACTTCTGGATGTCTAAACGTTGAAGTGACCTTATTAAAAAATCGAAGGTGATTGTGGGGATCTTGTCTACCCGTAAATTTGTTGCTTTGCACAAGATTGATTAACGGTTGCTTAAGCTCGAAATTGTTAGCATTGATCGGTGGAATAACTATAGCATCTTCATACCCCTCGATGGGTGCTTGTAACATTTGGGCCATCGTTCGATTGTCGGCCATTGGAACAACGTTTTGTTCAACAATTGGATCTACCGGAAGAGTTTGTTGTTGACGACGTCTACGAGATTGCGAACGAGTGCGCATAAAAAGAAAAACTAACAATTAAAAAGCAAAACTTTACACTAAATTTTTTTTTTTTTTTTTTTTTTTTTTTAGCAATGAATTTTAACGGTTACACGAAAGAGACTTAAACCAAATAATCAACTACTTCACGGTAGCTCTTGAAAATTTCTTTTCAAGGTGAGCCGTACGTCGTAGAGACACAAAAGGCAAGTGTTAAATCTTTGATTACGAATTGGGAACAATTGCAAGTTCACCGGAAATTGAAATGATAATATCTCAATGGAAGATATTATTTGTTGGTGTTCGTTAACCAACTTGGTGAATTTTATTTTCTGAATTAAGACAATTTTTTTATATTTTTGATTTTCTTTTTTTTTTATCTTTTACTTATACTAAAAAGAAAAGGAAAATATATTTTTTACTTTTTTATATTTTATTTATTTTTTTTTGATTTTTTTGGATTTATGACAAAAATTTAACTTTCGAGGACGAAAGGATCTTCAAACCAAATCGACAAACACAAAACGAAGGAATCGCTTACACAAGTCCCCGGCAGCGGCGCCAAAAACTGATTGAGCAGTTTATACACGTAAAATATAATATAAAATAATATAATCCCGAGAGTAATTAAGAAAATTACCAAGTTACCCTTGATAAAATTCACTCTCAAAAATATATATAATATAATATAAAATACGTATAATAAACCGGGCAAGTATGATCACCCGGGTCGTTTTCCCCAATGACTCGTGCAATGGAAACCTCGTTTAAGTTTGGATTCTGATTTGAATAAGAAAAAGAGATATTTTTGATTTAATTATACTACTAAAATTAAAGGCACAATTAAACAACTAATTAACAAATTAAACTAATTACGAAAGTAAATAAAATGCGACATTTAAGAAAACAAATGCAATTTAAATCCTAAAATTATAAACTAAATTCCCAATTCTAAATTAATGCTAAAGAAAATTTTAGGAAAATTAAAAATATTTTTTAAAGGCTTTTTGGATTTTATATGAATTAAACACTATTTAATCTAAATTAAATTCTAAAAATAGAAATTAAATTGATAAAAACTAAGAAAAATACTTTTTAAACTAGATTAACTCTAAATTACTTAAAAAGATGAGAAAAACATTTTTTTTTATTACTAAGTTTTCTATTTAAAAGATTAAAATTAAAAAACTAAAGGTTTGAAAATTAAATGTTTTAAAACTAAATTTGAAAATTAATTTTTAAAAATATAAAACTTAAACTAAAAATTCTATAAAAATACTTTTTATAAAGAGAGAAAATGCAGAAAATTAATTTTATTAAAAGCCCTAATTTTAAACTATTTATTAAAAACTAATTTAACTAATTAAACTAAAAACCTAATTTTATTACTTAATTAAACTATTTTTATAAAACTTAAACTAAATCAAAACAAACACATGGGCCGAAAGTGCCAAATCAGAAAGATAAGGGTAGGCGGGTGATATAAGTTTTTATATTAAAAACACAAAGTTCGAACTATTGACAGAAGCAGTCCCTTAACCTAGGGACTTAACAGACTAAACTATTAAACTAACGAAGGACTAACTATGAAAATTAAAAGGACTAACTGCGTAACTTTAAACTTAACAGAAACTTAAAAACAAGCAAGATTGGCCCCTGAAACATCTAACATCCAACACTCAGCATCCCTTTTGATTTATTAACTAACTTTTTAGAATAACTTTTATAAAACTTAATCTCTAACTTATTTATAATAAGCTGAATAAGCTTATGAAAACTAATAAGCTTCAGCAGCTTATAACCTAAACTGATTAAACAAGTACCTCAAAACCACACCATAGATTCAACTTATAAAACTTAAAAGCTACAGCTTATCTTAAACTGCTTATCAACTAACATTAAGCAAATTCAAACAGCTTATTAAGAAAACAAAACAAGAACAAAATGTAAAACAAAAATAAGGTGTACCTTGGCTTTCCAGCATGAACAGGAAAGCAACAATAAGCTAAGTGGGGCTTATGGCTTATTCACATAAGCCCTAAATCAAAATCACTACCTATACTAATCCTATAAGCTGACCCTCAGCCTACTACAAACCCTTGGAGTCTCAGCAGCCATCCAACTCCAATAGAGACTCCAAGCCTTGAACAAATGATAGTAATAACAAACACAACACAAACTTTTTAACAGAATTAAAATGAACACATGAATTAATATGAAATAAAACTTTTTATTAAATCTGAAATAGAGTTCTTACAACTTTGAAACAAAGTTACATATCACGAAAATTACAATTGAAGAAGCTTAAAAAAAACTGAATAGAAATAAAACTACTAAAAATAAACTAAAAAATAAAACCACTAAAAATTACACTCTAAGCTGGAATGATGGGGGGTATTTATACCCCAAGCTTGAGCTAACCTCCTTCTTCTCGATCCTTCTTTTCTTCATCTTGACCCTCCATCTCTTCTCTCTCCTTGATCTTGAAGCTCAATCGTTCGATTAAAGATGTGTAAACCCGGATCGATGACGTGGATAAAGAGTGTGTTAGTTATGTGAGAGTATTCACTCACACACGTCACATCCACCAATCGATTCTTTCCATTTTGCCAGGGTGGATTGGGTTAAGGTTAATTGAAAGTGATGGGTGGGTTAAGGAGTGTGAGGGGGTCATTAACCCTATGGTTAATTTGGGTGTGGGTGAGTGGTTAAGAAACTAGGGTTCTTGGTGTTCTTGAGGTGTTCGTGTGTGTGAGTGTGGTAAATCCGTATTTGGGGGAAATAAGGTGCACAGTAACTGTAAAAAGGTTATAAGTGTAGCCGGGTTGAGGTGGGTTAGGGCATGGGTTAGGTCGGGTTTAATTGTGTAATTCGTGTTGAGGGGTTTGATTCTTATTGGTTGAAAGGGGATCCAAGGGTTAATTTGACCCATTTATTTTTGACCCGCGACTTTTGTATCTTTGGGGAAATTACATCTCCGGCCCTTGTGTTTGGCAAGCACAATTTCTAGCTATAATTAACTTCCATAAATTGCAAAGTTAACCCTTGAATTTATAAAACAAATGGAATTGGGTTTTGGTTGAATGTGGTTTAGCTGCAGTTGACTTTGTAGAAGGCTGAGGCATGATTTCTCTGGCTTCGGCTTTGATTTTTTTAGCTTCTACGCTTGACTCACCGTTTCTCCAAGTGTTCGTTTTTGACGATTTCTTGTGATTTTTGACATATCCATACCTGCACCAACATAAAACTCAGATACAAGCACATTTTGCCATTTTTGATCCGTTTTTGGGTTTATTTGGGTTATTTTTTAAGCATAATAGATATGTGTATTCCTACACTAATCATCAGTTCGCGAAACTTAAGCTCGAAATGGAGATTCCCTAAAATCTCCAAAAATTTTGAGCTAAAGATATGTCTTTTCACGGAACTTTCTTGGTTGGCCCTTGAAGATAAGGCAAGGTTTGGTTTAGGTTCTTTGGAACAACAACGGGCTCACCAATTTGGTCATTAGTTTGGACCACCGAAGGTTGGATGTTTTCGGTGCTTGGTTGCACCGTATCCTTTGTCACCTCGGGTTCATTTTCCGTCTCTTTAGGAGGAGAAGAAGTTTGAGGTCCATTATAGGAAACACCGCTTCGGGTAGTGATTGCTTTCACATCACCTTTCGGGTTAGCAATGGTGTTGCTTGGAAGAGAACCCGAGCCTGAAGTAGAAGCAGTATTACTATTCACGAATTTGGTGATCAGGTCCGTTATATTTGCCATTTGATTTTGCATATTTTGCATAACCGCGTCATTAGCTTTGACGTAGTGATCAAAATCGGACTTAGACACACCTGGTGTTGGATGAGCTGGAGCGGGAGCTTGGTATGGTGGAGCTTGAAAAGTCGGGGGTTGATTAATCTGAGGTTGGTAAACTTGTCCTTGATTGAAATTATTACCTCGATTTTGGTTCAAATTGTTTCCCCGATTTTGGTTGAAATTGATCCCCCGATTTTGGTTGTTTTATGGTTTTTGATAGGAGGAAAACGGGATTGGGGGGGGGTGGGTGTCGAATTTGGTTAGCAACCATCTGAGGTCGGTAACTGGCATTCCCTTGGTTGTAGTTAACTGCGGCGGCTTGTGACACATAATCTTGGATATGATCACGATAGTCATTGGTGGCTGGATAATTTTGGTAAGAATGACCACCACCGCAAGTTACACAACTTTGCTCAACCGCTTTTACGGGAGCGGGAGCTGGAGTTTGGTTTTTCTTATCGAGAATCAATGCTCTAACCATATCTTAAGCACATAACATCGGAAAACTCTGGGGTAGAAGAGCTCGTACTCACTTTGAAACAATGGCTTGCTTCGTGACTGACGAACTTTGGACTTGCTCTCGATGAATTTTAGGCATTCTCGAGGCATTTTATCTAGAAAGTTACCAACCGCAGCGGAGTTCAATGAATCTTGATCATTTGAATTTAGGGCATTATAGAAGTATCGAGTTGATGCAATTCTGAAAACCATGATGCGGTATATTCCCCTAAAAATCATTGAATCTGTCCAAGCCTCCGTAAAACGTTTCCATCAAATTTTTGTTGAAATCTCGTAGATTTCATTTCGAAGATTTGTTGTATTAGATGGAGGGATAGGAAGTTTGTTAATGAATTTCGAAACAAGGATCATCCCATGTAAAAATCGATCGAGGGGGCTCTTTTATTCAAGCCAAGATCCGGGCTACTCCCTCGAGGGAAAAAGTAAAAGTCAAAAGCTTAACCGACGTACTCGGGACTTCGAACTTCATCGTAGAAGTGATTTGTTAGAAATATCGGATGTGTTGCATGTGGGTCTTCTATATCGTGTCCAAAAAATTGCTTGTTTGAACAAGATTAATGAGACCATGCTTGATCTCAAAGTTGTTCGCGGTAATTTCGGGAACAACGATCGCATCCTCGTAACCCTCGGTGGGTGCTTCGAGTAATTGCGCCATAGTTCGATTATCGTCCATCGTAACTATGGGATGATTGAAAGTTTCTTGATTGTTATTTGGTTTCTCAAGATTTGGTGATTCAACAGAAGGTTGTCGGTAAACCACCCTGTTGTTTGTGGTTGTCGACGTTTACGGGCTTGAGAACGAGTGCGCATGCACAAAATAGAAATATGAAAAGAAAATTTACACTAATTTTTTTGGTTTTTTCAATGATTTATTCACAATGTATATTTACCGACAATTGAGATATGACAAATTCAACAAATAATCTACTTTCTACGAGTATCACGGGGTGAGCTCGTCGAAAAGATAAACGCACAATGTGAGCTGGGGGGGGGGGGGGGGGGGTGGGGGGGGGGGGGGGGGGGGGGGGGGGGGGGCAGGTGAGTGGTAGGGGGAATAGGCGCGAAGTGCTGTAGGGGGGTCTCCTTTCGGGTGGGGAGGCGTAGTAGGAGCCTCACGGAGACAACAACAACGAGGGAGGGAGTTTAAGGGAAGAGATAGATAACGGTGGACGTACCGAAAGGGGATAAATAATGGGCTGGGGTCGCGCTAGTGTCCTACCTGCGCGAGGGGCGCGGGTGCAGGCGGCGCGGCAGGTGTGCGTTTATCTAATTGAGGGGAGCTAACCAGGGGGAGGAGGGGGGCCGTTGAATGGAGAATGAGAGGTATTAAAGGTAGGTTATGGTGAAGTTGGTGTCATAGTCTCATGATTACCGGTAAAAGAGAGCGATAAGTGAAGAAGGAGGATCATTGAAAGAAGAGCCCGAAAAGAGGGAGAGTTAGTGTAAAGGATATCTTATACATATTACTGATTTTGTTGCATGGCGCACGGGGGAGGGGGGGGTCGAGTCTGGGCGGAAGCACTTAGACGTCGACAACCACAAGACCGACAACCTTCATGGTGGTGAAATCACGCAAATTCGTTGATGGAAACAAATATCAATCAAGAAACATTCAATGGCGGGCTGGCGGGCGCAGAGAGGTATGACGATGTGACGATTAATCGAACTATGTCGCAATGATGGGCGGCGTCGTAGGGAGCAGGCCGGCCACCGAGGGGTTACGGAGATTCGGATCGTTTTCCCGGGAAATAGCCGGGCGCGGAGGACAACTTTGAGGAGATCAGAGTGCGAGTGGGTACTGCCTTAAATCTTGTAGGGGCAAAACAAGCAATTTATTTGGACACATAAAGAAGGACCCACATGCCCACGGATCCGGATATATAGTCAAGGCAGAAGTGATCAACGTATGCGAGAGCGATGAGGGAGGGTTGCCCGGAGAACGAGCCTAGTTTCGTCGGTGGATAAGCTTATGCTTTTCCATTTTCGGCCTCGATGGAGAACCCGAGATTTTGGCGGTAGGAAAAATGAAGCCCCCTCGATCCGGTCGGGGGTCCTTACATGTGGGATGCTGGCTTGGTTTTGCGGGAAATGGTCATTAGACAAATTCCTTACCCTCCCTCGTAAACAACAAATCATCGAAATTGAAATCACTGAGATATCAAAAAACAAAAATTTGATGAAACGATTATACATGCATGTGGACCGGATTCAATGATCTTCTAAGGGGAGGCCCGCATCATGGTTTTCAGAATTTGGCAGTCAAGCTCGAATACATATCTATATAATGCCCTTAAATACAAATGAACAAGATTCATGAGACCCGCTGCGGTTGTAACTTTTCTAGATAAAATCCTTGCGAGAATCTAAAATTCATCGAGAGCAATCAAGTTCGTCAGATCACGAAGCAAAGCCATTGTTTCAAAAAGTGATACAGCACTTTACCCAGCAGTATCATCCGATGTTTGCTTAGCTTAACGATATTGTAAGAATGGGGCATATGATTCGTCTGATAAGAAAAACCAAACTCCAGCTCCCGCTTCCGTAAAAGCGGGTTGAGCATAAGTATTGAGTAACTTGCTGTGTGTTCATACATTACCAAAATGTTGTCCAGCCAACCAAGACTGAACGGGGTGGACAATGATCCAAGAAAGACGTGTCATAACCGTCCACGAATTAACTACAACCAAGTGAATGCCGAGTTACCGTGACCTCAGATGGGTTGCTACCAGAATTCGACCGCCTCCCGGGTTATTCCTCCTAGTGCAAAACCATTCCAAGAACAATCAAAAACGGGGGAGTCCATTTCAACCAAAATCGGGGAAAACAATTGTTGAAGCGGCCAAAAGCGATCTAAATAATGTTCAATCAAGGACAAGTTTAACACCTCAGATTAAGTCAACCGCCCGACTATTCAGCTCCACCATACCAAGCTCCTGCTCGCCAGCACATGAGGGTCCAACACCGAGGTGTGTCTAAGTATACCGATTTGATCACTACGTCAAGTAAAACACGGTAATCGCCCAAAATAATGCAGAAATCAATTGGCAAATAATATACGGACCTGATCACCAAATGACATGAATAGTAATCCTGCTGTCTACTAAGGCTTCGGGTTCTCTTCCTAGCAACACCATTGCTAACCCAAAGGGTGATGTTGAAAGCATGCGCACTACCCGAGAGGCGGGTTTCCCTATAATGGGACCTCAAAGCTTCTTCACCTCGCAAAAGATACGGGGGGGGGGGGGGGGGGGGGGGGGGGGAAGAATTGAAACCCGGAGGGACAAAGGGGATACGGTTCTGGCAAAACCGAAGCACCGAAATACATCCCACCATCGGTGGTCAAACTAATGACCAAATTGGTGGAGCCCTTGTTGTTCCGAAAGACCTAAACCAACCTTTGTCCTACCTTAGCAAGGTCCAACCAAAGAAAATCCGTGAAAAAGACAATCAACTAGCTCAAATTTTATGGGAGAATTTTTATGTGGAGAGTCTCCATTTCGAGCTAACGTGTATCGCGCACCTGAGTGAATTGTAGAAGAATGACACATAACTAAGAGATAAGCTAAAAAAATAACCCAAAAAAACCCAAAAAAACGATCAAAATTGCGCAGAAAATGTGTCTTGTATCTGAGTTTTATATATGTGTGTCAAGTTATGATATGTCAAAAAATCACAAGAAATCAGTCAAAAAAAAAAGGAGACACGAGAAGCGGAGTGAGTGGAACGATAACGCTCAAAAAAATCGCGAAGCCGAAGCCGGGGAGAAAAATCAAGGTCCTCAAAGCCTTCAACAAAGTCAACAGCGAGCAGAAACACCACATTCAAATCAACCAAAAAACCCATTCCATTAGTTTTATAAATTCAGAGGTGTGAACTTTGCAATTTATGGGAAGTTAATTATACTCTTGAAGAAAGTGTCTTGCAAACGACAAGGGCCTGAAGAGTTGTAAGAGGTTCCTCAAAGATACAAAAGTCGCGGGGTCAATGAATACCGGGTCAAATAAACCCATGGAGCCCCTTTCAACCAATAAGAATCAAACCGGCCAAGCCGCGATAACGCGCACAATAAACCCGACCTAACACATGCCCTAACCCCCCTCAACCCGGGCTACACTTATAAACCTTTTTACAGTTACTGTGCACCTTATTTCCCCCAAATACGATTTACACACTCACACACACATGAACACCTCAAGAACCCTAGTTTCTTAACCATTCACCCACACCCAAATTAACCTTAGGGTTAATGACCCCCTCACAACCCGTAACCCATCCATCACTTTCAATTAACCTTAACCCAATCCACCCTGGCAAAATGGAAAGAATCGATTGGTGGATGTGACGTGTGTGAGTGAATACACTCACATAACTAACACACTCTTTATCCACGTCATCGATCCGGGTTTACACATTTTTAATCTCACGATTGAGCTTCAAATATCAGGAGAGAGAAGATTGAGGTCAAGATGAAGAAAAAGAAGGATCGAGAAGAAGGAGTGAGCTCAGCTGTGGGTATAAATAACACCCCCGCCATCATTCCAGCACACGTGATTAATTTTTAGTGGTTTTATTTCTTTGTTTATTTTTAGGTAGTTTTATTTCTTTCGATCAGTTTTCTTAAGCTTCTTCAATTGTAATTTTCATGATATGAAACTTTGTTTCAAAGTTTGTAAGAACTCTATTTCAGATTTAAAAATAAAAGTTTATTATCATATTAATTTCGTGTATTAATTTTAATTCTTTAAAAAGTTTGTGTTGTTTTGTTATTATGTCATTTGTTCAAGGCTTGGAGTCCTCTATGGATAGTTGAAGTCTGCTGAGACTACCAAGAGGGGTGTAGTAGCTGAGGGTCAGCTTATAAGATTAGTAAGTTAGTGATTTTTGATTTAGGGCATATTGAATAATCCATTAAGCCCCACTTAGCTATGGTTGCTTTCCTGTTTCATCTGGAAACCAAGGTACACCTTATTTTTTTTTTACATTTTGTTTCTTGTTCTGTATCTTAATAAGCTGGTTTGAATTTGCTTAATGTTTAGTTTGATAATCAGTTTAAGATAAGCCTTTACTTTTAAGTTTTTTATAAGTTGAATCTATGTAGTTTGAAAGGTAGAAAACTAAGCTTTTAGAACTTATAAGCTGTTAAGCTTATTTAGCTTATTTTAAATAAGTTGAGTTCCAAATAAGTTTTAGCTTTTTTAAAAGGTCAGTGAATAAGTTTTTTTTTTAAAAATCAAAAAAGGGATGCTGTTTGTTAAAGGTTAGGAGCTGTAGGGGCCTGTCTTGCATATTTAATAGTTTCTGTTAGTTTAAAAGTTACACAGTTAGTCCTTGTTAATTGCATAATTAGTCCTTTTAATTTTCATAGTAAGTCCTTTGTTAGTTTAATTGTTAGTCTAGTTAAGTCCTTAGGTTAAGGGACTATTTCTGTCATTAGGTCAAACTTTGTGTTTTTTATATAAACTTTAATATTCACCCGCCTACCCTTATCTTTCTTTTTGTCACTTTTAACCCATGTGTTTGATTTGATTTAGTTTAAGTTTTATAAAAATAGTTTAATTAAATAATAAAATTAGGTTTTTTAGTTTAATTAGTTAAATTAGTTTTTAATAAATAGTTTAAAATTAGGGCTTTTAATAAAATTAATTTTCTGCATTTTTTCTCTTTATAAAAAGTATTTTTATAGAATTTTTAGTTAAGTTTTATATTTTTAAAAAAATTAATTTTCAAATTTAGTTTTAAAACATTTAATTTTCAAACCTTTAGTTTTTTTTAATTTTAACCTTTTAAATAGAAAAATTAGTGATAAAAAATGTTTTTCTCATCTTTTTAAGTAATTTAGGATTAAGTTAGCTTAAAAAGTATTTTTCTTAATTTTTATCAAGTTAATTTCTATTTTTAGAATTTAATTTAGATTAATTAGTGTTTAATTCATATAAAATCCAAAAAGCCTTTAAAAAATATTTTTAATTTTCCTAAAATTTTCTTTAGCATTAATTTAGAATTGGGAATTTAGTTTATAATTTTAGGATTTAAATTGCATTTGTTTTCTTAAATGTCGCATTTTATTTACTTTCGTAATTAGTTTAATTTGTTAATTAGTTGTTTAATTGTGCCTTTAATTTTAGTAGTATAATTAAATCAAAAATATCTCTTTTCTTATTCAAATCAGGATCCAAACTTAAACGAGGTTTCCATTGCACGAGTCATTGGGGAAACGACCCGGGTGATCATACTTGCCCGGTTTATTATACGTATTTTATATTATATTATATATATTTTTGAGAGTGAATTTTATCAAGGGTAACTTGGTAACTTTCTTAATTACTCTCGGGATTATATTATTTTATATTATATTTTACGTGTATAAACTGCACAATCAGTTTTTGGCGCCGTTGCCGGGGACTTGTGTAAGCGATTCCTTCGTTTTGTGTTTGTCGATTTGGTTTGAAGATCCTTTCGTCCTCGAAAGTTAAATTTTTGTCATAAATCCAAAAATCCAAAAAAAATAAAAAAATATAAAAAGTAAAAAAATATTTTCTTTTTCTTTTTAGTATAAGTAAAAGATAAAAAAAATAGAAAAATCAAAAATATAAAAAAATTGTCTTTAATTCAGAAAATAAAATTCACCAAGTTGGTTAACGAACACCAACAAATAATATCTTCCATTGAGATATTATCATTTCAATTTCCGGTGAACTTGCAATTGTTCCCAATTCGTAATCAAAGATTTAACACTTGCCTTTTGTGTCTCTACGACGTACGGCTCACCTTGAAAAGCAATTTTCAAGAGCTACCGTGAAGTAGTTGATTATTTGGTTTAAGTCTCTAAATTCATTGCTAAAAAAAAAAAAAAAAAAAAAAAATAATTTAGTGTAAAGTTTTGCTTTTTAATTGTTAGTTTTTCCTTTTTATGCGCACTCGTTTGCAATCTCGTAGACGTCGTCAACAACAAACTCTTCCGGTTGAACCAATTGTTGAACAAAACGTTGTTCCAATGGCCGACAATCGAACGATGGCTCAAATGTTACAAGCACCCATCGAGGGGTATGAAGATGCTATAGTTGTTCCACCGATCAATGCCAACAATTTCAGAACACGAGAATGAGACATAATGATTTACATTGCACAAGATACAAGATCATACCATACATTGGTTTACGTTTCGTTTTCTGAAACCTTTTTGCATACAAGTAAACCATTCTACCTATCTATACTCAATCAAATATCCACAATTATACCAATACTAAAAAATTATACATTTTCTTATACATTACATATACTTGGCCGGTTGTATTGTGTGGTCAGACACCAAATAATATAATTTTTAGTTCTAGAAGTCAAGTATATATAAGGACTACTTAACTTCTTACAGGTTTCATCATCTTTCTCTTATATGGCATGCTTTTTCTTACACCGAATACATACCCTTCTTGCACACAACCATTTCCCCCATGGTCACTTGTAAGAACGAACCTAACACCCTAATACACATGGTAATATCAAGATGGTTTTCCAAGATATTTTGGCTATAAATTGAGTCTTTATTTGCAGCAATTCATTTACATTTCGTCATTTAGCAAAAACAAAAACTCTCTCATTCTTATGCCATAAGCCATGGCTCAAATAAGCTAGAAAATACTTTCATTGTTTTTGATTTTACAAAGGTACAAGTGTACTAGTATTATTATTAGTGATATCTAAGGTATTTGAAAGTGTTTTGGAAGCTGGGTTGGTTATTTATACAAGGTTTATTCAAGCAAGATTATTAGGGTTTTCATGGTTGAATGAGGTTTTCTTGAAATTATTTGAGAGTTAAAAATACTCTGGGTTAGATTTTTGTTATATAATCTTCATCCAATTCCTTGAGGTCCAGCATAAACCTAATCTTTTTAATACTTCATTTACATGTTTATATATATTTGTTATATTGTTCTTCACCATCTATATTTATTTTATAAGTTTATAAAATAAAGTGAGCTTACATATCGAATTTATATTTTACACATGATGAAATGTTGCTAAAAATGTGTTAGAATGCAAGAATATACCTTATATAAGTATTGGTAAAATTATGGAATTATTTTGTGAATTTATTTATTAAAAGTTTATTTATAAAGTTTATAAATAAGTGTTGTGGATATTTTATTTGAGCATAAAATCATGGACAATAGTTAGTGGACTTAAAAAAATACTAATGATGTTGTATTAGTGATATTAGAGAACTTGTATTATATAAAACATGTTAAAGTTTATAAATGATGAGGTGTAATTTTATACACTTTTTCAGGGTCATTTTACCTTTATAATCATGCAAAAATATCTTAAATATGTGCTTAATCGTTTCTTTTTGCATTTTTAGCATTTGGGCAAGAACATTTGTGGAAATACTGTGGATTTGGGCTCAATTTGGGAAGAAAACGGACTAGGTAGCTAACGGGTATGAAGATTGATGAAGATTCAAGACTAGGCTCTGGAGACGCCGTCTGAATATTCCTGATCTCGGTCTAGACTATAAACGGGTCGCTATCTAAATCATGGGACATGTTGGATCAGCCGTCAAAGTTAAAGACCCAAAGTCAACCTAGCTTGACGATGGCGTTCTGGGAAAAATGCGATGTTCACCGCGGCTGAATTCTTATATTACAAACTCAATTTATCGGTTTTCATATACCTTTTGATAGAAGAATTAGGGTTTAGTTCGGGGGGTGAATCAAGGTTGTACCATATTTTAAGAGCATTTTGGGTTTTCCAACCCTTCTATACTATCTAGTTGCTTGATTCATTCTAATAGTGAAGTTCTTTATCTCTTATTTTCTAATTGTCTTATTGTTTGATTATAAATTGGTGTTCCTCTATCTTAAACAGCTTGCTAGGATCTTTTAAGTGTTTTCTTATGATTGTATGTGAATTGGTATGTAGATCTGAACTTTGTTGCCTCTTGTTGATGTGTATGCATGTTTAGTCCCTTATCGTGAGATCTTAGGAGACATGATTACATAGAAAGGATTCCACCGGTAATAGTGTTCATACTACCTTGCCCGTGTGTGGATGATCCCCTTTAGGTATTAATACAAACACGTTTATCTAGACTATGGGCCTTGTAATAGTCGACATACTACCTTACTTGTGCGTTGCTCTAGTTAGTTATTTAGTAGACGGCGTTTCCGTGTAATTCGACATGCATTAGAATAGTACCTACATATACATCACAAGTGTGACAAGGCAGCAGAGTTAGGAGAAGCTACCAAGGATCATACATGATTCAGTAAACACTATTCTTTCATCATACGAATTCCCCTAATCTTAGTTAGTTTAATTTAGTTTTAATTAGTAGTTTAAAACAAACCACCTTTAAAACCCGAGATTTTACTTGCTTTCATAAAATATAAAAACACAAAAATAATCTTCTCTTAGCCTCTAGTTTTTAGCTATATTCAATTAGGACCTTTACTGACGCCTATTCCCCTAGAGAATGATAACACCCCCCCCCCCCGTGTTATTTATATTTAACACTACAACGGTTAGGTACATGCATAGGGAGTGTAAAAACTTTAAGGGAAGTTTTACACTCATCAAGTTTTTGGCGCCACTGCGAAGGAGTAGAAACTAGTTTATGTTTCGATTTTATTTAGCTTAGATCTACTTACTTGAATCTTTTCGAGTAAGATTTTAATTTATGTCTAATTAGCTTTCTTGTAGTCAAACTTTTCTTCGTGTCCTTTGTTCGTAAATCTTTTTGTTAACCTCAATGGGAGACGAAAATCCACGTCGTACCTTAGGAGATTATTCTTGACCTAGCCACGAGGGCTACCAAAATACCATTGAAGTCCCCAACTGAATGATTTGCACCTCTTCAATCCGTCACCATCCGTTTGGTGCAAGGATTGCTCAATTCCACCGGATTCGGTCCGAGGTTCGAATCAACATTCTTAAGGATTTTTAAAAATTATGGACCTCCATTTGACCTTAAATGTTGTAACTAGGAAAGGACGCGGCTTGCGTTTATTTCAATTTCCCTTCGAGACCAAGCTAGCAATTAGCTTGAACGTCTGCCCACGGGATCCATCGCCACTGGGGAGGATCTTACTACTCATTTCCTTGCTCAATTCTTTCCACCAGGAAGGACTTTTAAACTTCGAAATGATATCTTGATGTACCTAACAACCCACCAAGGTGATTCTTTTATCCAGAAGCTATGACTCGTTTCAAGGACTTACTCCAAAATGTCCTTCATCATGGCATCGATCTTTGGCTCCAATCTAAATCTTTATGATCATGTCAATCCTATCACCATGGCGAAACCATTGATAAGCGACGGTGGCAAGCTACGTGATGAAAGACGAGAAATCAAGGGCACTATTATAGAGGCCTTGCCCTCTATGTCAACGAAAGTGTGGAAGGGACTCAAGATAACTTCACTAAAAACGGTCAAGGCCTATCTCTATGCCGATGAGGTCACGAGTACATCCGATCGCGTAGCTTGAGCTCAAGATCAACTATGTACGTAATGAGAAAAACCAAATTAACAGTCAAACAAAACCCCACCATACCAAGCTAATGTGGTAAACTCAACTCCGTTCCAACCATCGCAAAAAAACCCTTTCTCATTCCAATGAACGTACCCGAAACCACGACCTCGAGAACTTGAGCCAAGCTTTGAAACATGTGTACGAGTACATGGCTCACACACCGAAAGTGGTTGAGAGATTCGAAGAAGCCTGATCAGGGAAAAGAAAAAACTGATGATCGAACGGAAGTAATGCTTGACTGTAAAAAAAACTGTGTCTAGCTCAACGTCTAAAAAATACTTGTTAGAGTGAAAGTAGGGCAACTCCAACTAAAAACATTAACGCCATTTCTCTTTGTAAATTGAAAAGGATGAGGGTGAAAAGCATGAACAAATCATAGATAAAAACGTGGTTGAGCTTAATAATGATGTTAACAAACCCGTTAAGACTGGCGACGAACCCATTAGAAAAGCAACTAAGGAATTCGTATGAGAAGAAAGAAAAATGGCCGAGCTACCCGAACCAAAACCCGTTAGCTTCTACCTTAACCATAAAATAAATGAAAAGCTAATTGGTGGACTTATTGAAAACCCCAGGTTTAATGATTCATTATTAGCAATGGAAACAGGAAAGATGGAGTGTGAGGATTACCATTCCCTTCCTAGGATATCCATACGAAATGCCATTATGTTCAAAAGAGTAACTAGGAAAATGGGCATGGAAGGAAATTTTATGATACATGATAACATAGGGGAGGAACAAGGGATATGAGCGCCCTAGTTGATCAAGAGTCTGATGTTAACATTATGCCTTTATTCGTATATAATAGGTTGACAGATAAGAAGCTTGTTAAAACCGATGTTAGACTTGCCTTAGCTAGTAACTCACACATATACCCATTAGGAGTAGCTATAAGATGTGTTGGTTGAGGAACCGGTTTTGGTTTACCAGGTGGGATTTCATGATTTTAGATATTAAGGAAGGATGTAAGAAAGCCACTGATTCTAGGAACCCCCCCCCCCACCCCCCCCCAAGACCCATTTTGTGTTTTGTTTTGTGGGGGGGGGACCCCCACGGCTAGTTCTGAGATTAAGTTCGAACAAGGTGACAATTAACCAGGTCAGAAAAAGTACGGTCCAATTCCACATAGCCCTCGACCCTCCGACTTTTCCCCACATTGGAGGAGAAAGATGAAAAACAGATTAACACATAAGCGTTTGTCAGATGAGGCGCGTCATTGAATGGGAGGATGAAATTAAATTTTATCCTTGAAAGAACTTGTATTTGGAAGCATGGAAAAGTAAGTACTCCAATAGTAAGGCATCGCGCCAATAGATGAAGCAGTAGTGAAACTATGAAAACAAGGAAGGTGCACATAAGGAATAGGACTTCAAGTCTAGCTAAAAGACTCTCTAAAAATAAAAGCGCTTATTGGGAGGTAACCCAATCTTTTTAATTTCATGCATTTTAGGTGTGTCATGTGTTTTAACTCTCTATTTGTTTATTGTTAATGTTTGAAAATGATTGTGATCATTCTTTGCTAGGTTTTTAACTTCGTCTTAATCTCATTCAAAGATATTTTACAAAGATAAGTGTAGGGGAAAATTCCGGTTTATAAGAACCAAATTTTCAAACAAGTCAAGATAAATAATTTAGATTAATTCGCGTCTTGTGTGATCGAGTCATATGTTTGTGTTAATAATTTTCATGGTTTTACAGTAAATTTTTTGCAGGAAATACTTAATGGATATGCGTGCAAAAAATTTTGAACGAGAAAAAAATATTTCTCTATAGTTAGTGGAGACAGCGTCTGGATTTTCCAGACGGCGTCCCCACTCCAATACAGGAAAATTTTGATTTTTGTTTTTAATTCTTTTGTATAATTTCCGAATGTGTACCTTGCTTTAAAAAAATCTGCAGTAAACCACAAATAACTTTAACACATTCATCCTATCTTTTAACTAATAAGTCTGTTGTTGAGTCAAAACATAAAGTTATATAGTTGTATGTCTATTATTCTCACCGATTTTACGCTAGTATGTTTGCATCTTGTCTTTGATTTGCAGGTTATATTTGATAAGGAGAAGCCTGGGAGTTCTTAGGAGTTTCATGAGGATAATTTTTGGTTGACAATTTAGCCAGGATCATTATTTCTTCTCCAAATTTAAGGATAACCAGGGGAGTACTAGTTTCTTTCGCCCTCTTTTCTCTTCCCTTTATTTGTTTACGGGTACTTTATAGAACATTAAAGACATTGTTCAAAATAAGAGTAGGGTGGAAATAAAAGCCTTAGAAACTATTCCACCATTTGTCTTTGCTTGAACTTAAAATGATGAGTTATCTATCGAAACATAAATCGTAAAGGGAAATTTTGACCAAATTTAAATTTTTCATCACATAACCGGTGAAACTAAGTAGCTAGAGCGTCTCATTGATAGGGAATTATACGACTAGCACAAAAACCCTTCCACTCAAATGAATTCACCCCTAAAATTGTGAGGTTTACGCCCTTAGATCTTTAGGAATTAGGGTATCCACCATTGATGCCCAAGATAGTTTATATCTCTAAGCTTTCTCGAGTTAGGGAATGTGCAATCATGTGTGTCTATTCTATCGTTATGGATATGCATGTGCGGTTTTGGCGCCTTTTCTAGAGCTCTTAGCATTGATATTAAATTATATGATTGTACCGGTAGTATATAACTTCTAGAACTTGCTTTAGTGATGCATCTCGAGACTGCGTAGTGAGTAATAATATTTGCTAAATGATAAGAGGCACTAGGAATAACCCATGTTTAAAACCTGTAATTGTTATTTTAGTCACCTCGACTATAAAACTATCCCACACCCCTGTTTGCACTCACTTTTAGTACGAGATTCCCCTAGTGAAACCTCAACCTAACCTTTCATTTTTCTTCTATTTATGTATTACCGAACGACCAAAAGGGGAAATCTGAATAGACTATTCCAGAAGTATGTAGTAGTAAAAATTCGATATACACCCATATAACCAATTGCGCCACCCAAAACCTTAGCCTACCCTACATGTACTCGCTTTTAGTACATTGTTGTGTTAAACCCTCGGTTGATTATTGGAGTACACGGTTGCTAAGTCCTTATCCTTGTATATATTGTTTTGGGACGATTAGGATTCATGGTAGTATTTATTTTGTGGAAGAATGGGGAAGAAAAGTTAAGTCAAGACCCCTATATGTTTGCCAAATAGTCTGCATGTTATTTTGATCCAACCAATTTAGGTCATTAGATTAGTTTGCTTATTGAGTCTGTAAAAAGTTCAAGTCGTCAGGGTGATCTTATAAACCCTAATTTGATGTATATATGTTGCATAAATAGTAGCAAAAGTATAATAATATATGAAATAGAAAAAAAAGGTACGGGCTACCATTTGCGTTTATCAGTTTTATTAGTTAGTTTATTTATTCATGTTCAATATAGAGTCAAGAAAAGAAAAAGAAAGAGTTTGATGTAGAGTTTGTATATCTTGTCTGAGTCTTCAACTAGCAACCACGCCAATGTGTATTCCCATAAAGTAGTTGACTAATCACTTCACTCAAATCCACCCAAATGTCACTCTCCCAAATGCCATCCAATTCCATTTACATGTATCCCACATAATTACACATCACAACCCTTTAAAGTCCTCTTTGATGGTAACTATTAGTACTTACACTAGCAATGGAGGTTTGATCCTTTATCATGCCTATGGTTACGTATATGTTAATGACTAGGTATTGAGGTTAAGTTTTCGGATTTCCTATATTGTGATTATTCATTATACACCGAGAGGAGAGTGAGAGAATCCAACACTCTATTGTGAGTGTAGTGTATTTTTCCCGTGCTTCTAGTTACGCGGTCTAGTTGGTTGTGCATGAGCCTTTTAATGTGTATGTTAATTGTCCACGATATTTATATTGTAAATCAGTAGTCATGCGTTACATCCAGGCTATCTGCATCAACAGTGCTGAACTCGCCCTCACCTCATACCTAGAGTGGGAGCATGTCAAACAAAACTTTCTGAGGCGGTTAAATCGGCATTCGAGAATATCTCTCCCTTCACTGTCAGTAGCTGGTAATAGCAAAGGTGATGATGGTGCAGGTACTGGTTGTGGTGGTGAGGAAATATGGGGGAGTAGAGATAATAGTAGAGATAATAGAGATGGTGGTGGTGATGATGAAGGTTGTGCAAACAACCAACCGCCGCAATGAGCGCAGTCAAGTAGCGCTCCCATATAGGTCTTGGGGGTCGACAGTTGTCTTAGCCTGTGAACTCTAGGTGGATGGTTTGTGTGGGTGCAAAACTACTGTCTCAAATGCTATGTATCCTTAGCTGAGGGAACATGGTCAATAACAGGTAATGTAGTAGATGCTCCTCCTCGCCTCGTCCTCCTCTGGAGCCTCCTGCTCCTCCTCCTCTTCCTCCTCCTCCTCATCATCATCATCATCATCGGAGGACTCATCATCATCATCCCCTCCATCAGCAGGATAGTTAGCATAATCCTCCTCCTCATTCTTCTCTGAATTGGAGTCAGCAACATAGCCCGGTGATAGAGATATAGGTGAAGCATCAGCAAGTTAGAGGTGATCCTCAATAGGTGCCTCGTCATCAGATGGTGCTAATTACTCTGGGTACTCGGGCTCAGGTACATAATCCGACGAAAGTGGTGCCTGCTCTGGCTCCTCAGGTCTAGGCACATAGTCTGGTGAAGGTGGGTGCTCAGGACCAGGCACGTAGTCTGGAGATGGTGATACCTATCCTAGAGGCTGCAGTGCAGCATCAGGTGCCTCCATCTCATCATCCGAATCCCACTGTAACCTCCATGGCTCCGACTCAGAATAAACAGCCGTATAGGTAACTATGGATGACGAAGACATGACTGCTGCAACAAGCAAAATTGACTTATAATCATGTATATGTATATCAGACCAGTATAGTAATATACGTAATATAATATAAATACGTATATCAATTATGTAAGCATCTAGTATCACCAACTAATGCAACCAAATATCGTATGTATGTACCGTGAAAAAAAACTTTTATATGATGCAAAGTTTGTGAAAACGGTTATAGTCCAAGTAAAAACATTTGACCTGGTTCTATTAACATTAGGCTATTAGATACCAACTTTGTACACCCCACATAGGGTTCGCAACAGATAGGGTATCCGGGAGTGTTACCTTCATAATACAACAGCACAAAGATATGAGAACACCTCTATATGTGACGTTTTAAAATGATACAATTCGATTGATTGATCGTTTGTTACAAAAGCACCAGATTATATGAGTTTCATGTTGTGAAAAACATAAAGGATTTTGTCCATAACAAAATGTCCCAAAATGTTATGCGTAATCTTTAGTGCATTTTAGACTTAAAATATGTCGAGTGTATCCTGTTGTTGCCACTTATTGACCTGAGAAAAACATGCTTAAAATGTCAACATAAAGTTGGTGAATTCACATGTTTATGTATGTATATAAAGTAGGACCGGAAGATTCAAAGTGTATGACTATTGTAACAGATACAATATCACAAAAATGTAATTACATTTCCCTAAGCTCATGACATTGAAGCTCGACATGTATGAATTGCAATATAAATTGCCAACAATACCTGTGTAGATGTTCAACCCGCAACATCCCGAATCCGACATGGTATACATCTGTTAACTGGTAAACCAACACAAGTAAGCGCTACTCACCCGAACGGGGATGTCAATCCCAAATAGATCTATTTATAACGTTCGCGCTTACAACAGTAATTGACAGTTTATGATAATGGGCTTAGTGGGTTATCGCTACTTAGGCAAACACGTAATCTTGTTTAAAAGTGTACTTGCGTCCAATATGTAAAACAATGCATGTTTCTCACCTCAAAAGTTGTAAATCATTGTAATCATATAAAATGAGGCTATGAACTCACCTCAAGTGAATGATTTAATTATATAAATCAAATATGTAAATCGTCTCGGAAAATCCAAATGCAACCTAATTAATTATAGGTCGTATGTGTATAATGTATTTGAAATAAATACAGCAATATAAATTATAGAGTTAGATCGCCACCTACTAGTTTTGTTTAAATTATAAATATCGAAACAATATTTAAGTCACGCTTGATGTTAAATGTCCAAGTGTATGCGTCCGTAAAAATGTTATCTTTAACCAATAATTGATTGTTTGTTAATAACACTTGATTTAATGTTTTTATTATTTATATAATGTTATTGTATAAATTGTTTAATCATCTTGTAAAATAATATTTATAAAATTAAAAACATGTATAAATATTATATAGGTAATGTTACATTGTTTTGCAAAGTTTTTATTAAAACGAACCAAAACCATTCATGTTAGGAAAATAGTGTAAATATCAATAGTACAAATACGTGACTTTGAAAATATAATTTTTAAATAGATTAATTACAATATTTACATTAGTTTTTAAAATTTAATTCTATATATATTTTAATTTCATATATAAACATAATATATATTTATATAGCAATAGTTACAAAATTTGTCAAATAATTTTATAACTTAAATAAAATATATATCAATATAATTTATAAAATATTATATTATAATAATAATAGATTTATTGATAGAATATAGTATAGAGATGACACAAATTTAAAATCAAATACATCAATAAACATAAACGTACATACTTATTAAAATAATTAATTAAATTAATAAATAATCTAATAATAAATAATACGTGCACTTTATTAAAAAAACATATCTTTCTCGTTTTAGCTATGTTTTACACGTTCTTTATACCCACGATTTCGTATTGAGAAATCTATCAAAATATTATATTTATAATAATAATTTTATCTGTTAGAACGAGTTACCAGTATGATTGTAATTTATACAAATAAAAAAAAGATTACTTTTTATAAATTTATTTATCGAAAACTTATAAAAATTATATTTCTTTCGTTTTAATTCCGTTTTTAATGTTCTTCATATCCACGAAATCTTTTTTAGTTGATTTATCATAATAACATATTTGTACATTTTTATCAGGTCTGGAACAGTAATGGTTTTTATAAAATAACTTTTATAAAAACACTTTTATATATTTAATTATCGTAATCTTGTAAAAATCATATCTCCTTCATTATAACTTCGATTTTTAAGTTCTTTATATATCTAGAATCCTCATAAGATGTACTATCATAGACCAATATCCATATATTTTTATTAGGTTCGAACAGTAGCAGGTTGTTATAAAAAAAATACTTTTATAAAAACACTTTTCATTGTAATCTTGTAAAAATCATAACTACTTTGTTATAGCTCCGTTTTTCGAGTTCTTTATATGCACGAAATCCTTATTATATGTACTTTCACAGAAAAATATCAAATTATTTTTATGTGTAATTGAATTTTCACAGTAGCTTTATATAGTTAAACAAATAAGTTTATTGATTAGGTTATAAACTTCACTTCAAGCTTTACAACTTCCTAGGCAGGGTACCTAACCGTTGTAGTGTAGTATAGGTAAGACACGGGGGTTGTTATCATTCTCTAGGGGAATAGGTGTCAGTAAAGGTCCTAATTGAATATAGCTAAGAACTAGAGGTTGAGAGAAAATTATTTTTCTATTTTTATATTTTATGAAAGCAAGTAAAATCTTAGGTTTTGAAGGTGGTTTGTTTTAAACTACTAATTAAAACTAAATTAAACTAACTAAGATTAGGGGAATTCGTATGATGAGAGAATAGTGTTTACTTAATCATGTATGATCCTTGGTAGCTTCTTCTAACTCTATTGACTTGTCAACTTGTGATTGTATATGTAGGGGGGGGGGATAGCTATTCTAATGCATGGTGAATTACACGGAGAAAACACGTCTACCAAAATAACGAAGAGAGCAACGCAATAATATGGTAGTATGACGACTATTCAAGGCTCTAGTCTAGATATAACGCGTTTTTTTTACTTAATTCTAAAGGGGATCATCCAACACGGGCAAGGGTAGTATGAAGACTATTACGATGGAATCCTTTTTACGCAATCATGTCTCCAAATCATCCGTATGAGGGAACTAAAATGCAAAACACATCAACAAGAGGCAACAAGTCTATGGATCTACATACCAATTCACATTACAATTTTCATAGCATAAACATTACAAGATCTAGACAGCATGTTTAAGATAGAGGAAGCACAATTATATATTAAACAATAAGACATATTGAAAGATAAGAGATAAAAGAACTTCACTATGATGAATCAAGCAACTAGGGATAGTATAGAAGGGTTGGGAAACCCTAAAATACTCCTAAAATTTGGTACATCTTGTTCTCTCACGAACTAAACCCTAATTTCTTCTATCAAAAGTGTATATGAAAAACGTAGAATTGAGTTTGTATATATAGAATTCAGGCCGCAATGGTGTCGTCATTTTCCAAACGCCGTCATCAAGCTAGGGTTTCTTTGGGTCTTCAAACTTGACGGCTGATCCAGACGCTGTCCCCATGATTCAGACGGCTTCCCACTTGAGTCCAGACGCTATCTGGAATATTCAAACAACGTCTCTAGAGCCTGGTCTTGAATCTTCATGAATCTTCATACCCGTTAGCTACCTTGTCTGTTTTCTTCCCAAATTGAGCCCAAATCACGTGTATTTCCACCAAATGTCTTCCAAATGTTAAAAATGTAAAAAGAAACAATTAAGCACATATTTAAGACATTTTTGCATGATTATAAGGGTAAAATGACCCCGAAAAAATGTATAAAATTACACCTCATCACATACCCTTACACTTGGGATTTGCTTGTCCCTCAAGCAAATAAGCTTTTCTACCTTAACAATATACATATCGGGGACATTTAACTTACTCTTTAAAGGCTTCATGGCACAACCAACTAGACCTCGTAACTAGAAGCACGGGAAAAATACACTAGCACCTCACAATAAGTGTTTGGATTCTCTCTCTCTCGGTGTATAATGAATTATAACAATATGGAAATCGAAAACTTAACACTCATTACCTAGTCATAACATATAAGTTACCATAGGCTTGATAAAGGATCAAGCCTCCACTACTAGCGTAAGTACTAATAGTTACCATCAAAGAGGACTTTAAAGGGTTGTGATGTGTAATTATGTGGGATACATGTAAACGGAACTGGATGGCACTTGGGAGAGTGACATTTGGGTGGATTTGAGTGAAGTGGTTAGTCAACTATCTTATGGGAATACACGTTGGTGTGGTTGCTAGTCGAAGACTCAGACAAGATATACAAACTCTACAAAACTCTACATCAAACTCTTTCTTTTTCTTTTCTTGACTCAATATTGAACATGAATAAATAAACTAACTAATAAAACTGATAAACGCAAATGGTAGCCCGGACATTTTTTTCTATTTATATATATATATATACTTTTGCCCTACTATTTGCAACATATAATACATCAATAGGGTTTATAGATCACCCCTACACTTGAACTTTTTACAGACTCAATAAGCAAACTAATCTAATGACCCGAATTGGTTGGATCAAAATAACATGCAGACTATTTGGCAAATTATCAGGGGTCTTGACTTAACTTTTCTTCCCCATTCTTTCCAAAATAAATACTACCATGAATCTAATGTCCCAAAACAATATATACAAAGGATAAGGACTATAGAACCGTGTACTAGCCATATAATCAACCGAGGGTTTAAAACATACTATTTTATAAAAGTGTAGTACATATAGGATTGGCTAAGGTTTTGGGTGGCGCAATTGGTTATATGGGTGTATATCGAATTTTTACTACTACATACTTCTGGAATAGTCTATTCAGATTTCCCCTTTTGGTCGTTCGGTAATACATAAATAGAAGAAAAATGAAAGGTTAGGTTGAGGTTTCACTAGGGGAATCTCGTACTAAAAGTGAGTGCAAACAGGGGTGTGGGATAGTTTTATAGTCGAGGTGACTAAAATAACAACAATTACAGGTTTAACATGGTATTTTATTCTAGTGCCTTACTTATCATTTAGCAAATTATTATTACAACTCACTACGCATTTAGTCATCGAGGTTGCATCACTAAAGCTTCTAGAAGTTATATACTACCGGTACACTCATATAATTTAATATCAATGCTAAGAGCTCTAGAAAAGGCGCCAAAACCGCACATGCATATCCTATACGATAGGAGAATGACACACATGATTTGCACATTCCTACTCGAGAAGCTTTAGAGATATAAACTATCTGGGCTATCAATGGTGGATACCTAAATTCCTAAAGATCTAGGGGCATAAACCTCATAATTTTGGGGGTGAATGCATTTGAGTGGAAGGGTTTTTGTGCTAGTCGTATAATTCCCTATCAATGAGACGCTTTAGCTACTTAGTTTCACCGGTTATGTGATGAAAATTTTAAATTTGGGTCAAAATTTCCCTTTACGATTTATGTTTCGATAGATAACTCTCATTTTTAAGTTCAAGCAAAGACAAATGTAAGATAATAGTTCTAAGGCTTTATTCTCCCCCTACACTTATTGTGAACATTGTCCTTATGTTCTACAAGTACCATAATAAAACGAATAAAGGGAATAGAAAAGAGGGCGAAAAAACTAGTACTCCCCTGGTTATGCTTAAATTTGGAGAAGAAATAATGATCCCGGCTAAATCGTCATCCAAGAATTGTCCTCATGAAACTCCTAAGAACTCTCGGGCTTCTCCTTATCAAATATAACCTGCAAATCAAAGACAAGGTGCAACATAACCTTAGCATAAAAATCGGTGATAATAATAGACATTACACCTTTATAACTTTTCGTTTTTGACCTCATCAACTTAGACGAATTATTTAAAAAAGGTAGGATTAAATGTGTTAAAGTATTCGTGTTTTTACTGCAGATTTTTTAAGCAAAGGTACATATTTAGGGAAATTATTACAAAAGATTCTAAAAACAAAAATCAAAATTTTCCTGTACTAGAGTGGGGACGCCGTCTGGAAAATCCAGACGCTTGTCTCCACTAACTGTAAAGAATTATTTTTTCACGTTCAAAATTTCTGCATACGCATATCATTAAGTATTGCCTGCCAAAAAAAAATTTACTGCAGAAACACAAAAATTATTAACCCAAACATATGACTCGATAACAAGAAACGTGAATTAATTCTAAATTATTTATTTGGACTTGTTTTAAAATTTGGTTCTTATAAACCGGATTTTTTCCCTACACTTATCTTTGTAAAGTACCTTTGAATGAGATTAAGACGAAGTTAAAAACATAGGAAAGCATGATCACAATAATTTTCAAACAATAACAATAAACAAATAGAGAGTTAAAACACATGACACACCTAAAATGCATGAAATTAAAAAGATTGGGTTACCTCCCAATAAGCGCTTTTATTTTTAGAGAGTCTTTTAGCTAGACTTTGAAGTCACTAGTCTTATGTGACTCTGCTTGGTTTCATAGTTTTCATACTTGCTTTCATCTTTTGGGCGCGAGTGCCTTACTTTTAGAGTACTTACTTTTCCATGCTTCAAATTCAAGTTCTTTCATGTGATGAAACTTTATTTTCTCCTCCCATTCGAGGACGCGCTCATTGACAACGCTTAATGTGTTAATCTTGTTTTCATCTCTCTCTTCCAATGTGGGAAAAGGGTCGGGGCTTATGTGGAATTGGACCGTACTTTTTCTGGACCTTAGGCTAATTGTACCCTTGTCGAACTTAATCTCAGATCTAGCCGTGGTCAAAAATGGTGTTCCTAGAATCAGTGGCTTCTTTACATCTTCCTTAATATCTAATATCATGAAATCCATCGGGGTAAACAAAACCGGTTACCTAACCAAACACTTTCTTTAGTAATCCTAATGGGTATATGTGTGAGTTACTAGCTAAGGCAAGTCTAACATCGGTTTCAACAAGCTTCTTATCTGTCAACCTATTATATACGAATAAAGGCATAATGTTAACATCAGACTCTTGATCAACTAGGGCGCTCATATCCCTTGTTCCTCCTATGTTACATGGTATCACAAAATTTCCTTCCATGCCCATTTTCCTAGTTACTCTTTTGAACATAATGGCCTTTCGTATGGATTTCATAGGAAGGGAATGGTAATCCTCACACTCCATCTTTCCTGTTTCCATTGCTAATAATGGATATCATTAATACCCACACACCCCATGGGGGGTTTCAAAATAAGTCCTCTAATTAGCTTTTCATTTATTTTATGGTTAAGGTAGAAGCTAATGGGTTGTAGTTCGGGTAGCTCGGCCATTTTTCTTTCTTTTCCTACGGATTCCTTAGTTGCTTTTCTAATGGGCTCATCGCCAGTCTCAACAGGTTTACTAACATCATTATTAAGCTCAACCATGTTTTTATCTATGATTTGTTCATGCTTTTCACCCTCATCCTTTTCAATTTTACATAGAGATATAGCGTTAACGTTTTTAGTTGGAGGTTGCCTACTTTCATCTCTAACTAGTAATTTTTTAGGCGTTGAGCTAGACACGAGTTTTTTTTACGAGTTCAAGCATTTCTTCCATTCGTTCATCAAGTTTTTCTTTTCGCCTGATCATGGCTTCTTCGAATCTTTCAACCCTTTCGGTGTGTGAAGCCATGTATTCGTACACGTGGGTTTCGAAGCTTGGCTTAAGTTCTCGAGGTCGTGGTTCCGGGTACGTTCATTGGAATGAGAAAGGGTTTTTTTGCAATGGTTGGAACGGAGTTGAGTTTACCACATTAGCTTGGTATGGTGGGGGTTGTGTTGAGCTTGTTTTTGGTTTTCTCATTAAGTACTTAGTTTGATCTTGAAGCTCAAGCATACGCCGATCGAATGTACTCGAGACATCATGAGGCATAGAGATAGCCTTGACCGGTTTAGCGAAGTTTCTTGGGTCATTCCAACTTTCGTTGTCATAGAGGGCAAGGTCCTCTAATAGTACCCTTGATTCTTCGTCGTTTCTATCACGTAGCTTGCCACCGGTCGCTTATCAATGGTTCGCCTTATGATTGGATTGACATGATCATAAAAGATTTAGATTTGGAGCCAAAGATCGATGCCATGATGAAGGAATTTTTGGAGTAAGTCCTTGAAACGAGTCTATGCTTCGGATAAGGATTCACCTTGGTGTTGTTGGAACATCAAGATATCATTTCGAAGTTTAAAAGTCCTTCCTGGTGGAAAGAATTGAGCAAGGAAATGAGTAGTAAGATCCTCCCTAGTGGCGATGGATCCCGTGGGCAGACGTTCAAGCTAATTGCTAGCTTGGTCTCGAAGGGAAAATTGAAATAAACGCAAGCGCGTCCTTTCCCTAGTTTCAACATTAAGGTCAATGGAGTCCGTAATTTTTAAGAAATCCTTAAGATGTTGATTCGGATCCTCGGACCGAAGTCCGTGGAATGAGCATCCTTGCACCAAACGGATGGTGTCGGATTGAAGAGGTGCCAAATCATTCCCGTTGGGGACTTCAATGGTATTTCGGTAGCCCTCGTGGCTAGGTCGAGAATAATCTCCTAAGGTACGGCGTGGATTTTCGTCTCCCATTGAGGTTAACGAAAAGATTTACGAACAAAGGACACGAAGAAAAGTTTGACTACAAGAAAGCTAATTAGACAGAAATTAAAATCTTACTCGAAAAGATTCAAGTAAGTAGATCTAAGCTAAATAAAATCGAAACCTAAACTAGTTTCTACTCCTTCGCAGTGGCGCCAAAAACTTTTGATGAGGTTGTAAACTTCACTTTAAGTTTTACAACTCCCTAGGCATGGTACCTAACCGTTGTAGTGTAGTATAGGTGAGACACCGGGGGGGGGGGGGGGTGTTGGGTGTTATCGTTTCTAGGGGAATAGGTATCAGTAAAGGTCTAATTGAATTATAGCTAAAAACTAGAGGTATAAGAGAAGATTATTTTTGTGTTTTTATATTTTATGAAAGCAAGTAAAATCTCGGGTTTTAAAGGTGGTTTGTTTTAAACTACTAATTAAAACTAAATTAAACTAACTAAGATTAGGGGAATTCGTATGATGAAAGAATAGTGTTTACTGAATCATGTATGATCCTTGGTAGCTTCTCCTAACTCTGTGCTCTGTCACACTCTGTGATAATTTTGTATATGTAATGGACTATTCTATTGCATGTCGGAATTACACGATGAAACGCCGTCTATCTAAAATATGCTAACTAGAGCAATGCACAAGTAGGTAGTATGTTCCGGGGTGGTGGGGGGTGGGAAAAACAATTTATTACAAGGCCCCTAGTCTAGATAAACGCGTTTGTATTAATACCTAAAGGGGATCATCCACACACGGGTAAGGTAGTATGAAGACTATTACCGGTGGAATCCTTTCTATGTAATCATGTCTCCTAAGATCTCACGATAAGGGACTAACTGGCATACACCATCAAACAAGTATGGCAACAAAGTTCAGATCTACATACCAATTTACATACAATCATAAGAAAACACTTAAAAGATCTAGCCAAGCATGTTCAAGATAGAGGAAGCACAATTATATATCAAACAATAAGAGACATTTGAAAGATATGAGATAAAAGAAACTTCATACTATGATGAATCAAGCAATAGGGATGTATAGAAGGGTTGGAAACCCTACCTACTCTTTAAAATATGGTTCACCTTGTTCTCCCACGAACTAAACCCTAATTTCTTCTATCAAAAGTGTATATGAAAAACGTAGAATTGAGTTTGTATATATAGAATTCAGGCCGCGGTGACATCGCCATTTTCCAGACGCCATCGTCAAGCTAGGGTTTCTTTGGGTCCATGACTTAGTCTTTATGGATTTTGACAAAAGACAAATTGGAGAAGACGCCATCATATCCCTGATGGACAGAGAATACATGTTAGTTCCTCGAGATCCTGAGAGTAAATCAACACCTTCCAGATTACGAACAAAGCAAGTGTGTTTTCTAAAAGCTACTTCAAGATCTGAGTCGCAGAATTGCCTAACTAAGAATAGATTATGTCTGAGTCCTTCCACATAATAAACCTTTGAAATTGTAACATTTCCTATCTGATAATCACCATACCCTATATATTTGCAACTTGGTCATTATCAAATTTGACAGTACCAAGAAATTTATGAATGAAATTGGTGAGCTGAGAGTGATCTCCGGTCATGTGCTTGGAGCATTCGGAGTCCAAATACCACAGAACAATTTAGACAACCTGGATTTGATAAAAGAAGAAGAAGATGGAGAAACTGAAGTATTGGATCCCCGAGATGTATCGGGTTCCGTTTTGTTAGCAATCAGAGATATTACAATATTAGGTTTGCTATTGGAACCAATAGTCGTAGGTACCTTAGGTCTCCTAATATACACTTTAGTTACTACTGGTTCTTTTGCAAATACTTTAAGAGGAATGGGTTCCCTAATATGCACTTCATTAGTGGCAGAATAAATCCTAGTTAAAGGGCACGCTTTTCCAACTAAGGTGAAAGTCATTCCTGTGGGTTTCCATCATATATCCACAGGAGTTAAACACTTTTCCAGTAGGTTTCCATTCTTTTCTCTTTTTGATTTTCTTAGAGGCAGGTTTAGCACACGCATTCATATTATTGATATGATCAATCAGACACATAGCATGTTAGCAACAATCAACACATTCAATTGCAAATAGTAACAAAGAAGCATCAACACCTCTTTCTCAGTCCTGGACTTAACTTGCTTTATTACATGCATTTTTAGAATCAAAATTCTTTATTCTTAATTCAAACTAGACCGTTAATCTTTCCCAGATTGGACTTCTACTTTATTCTTTTCATTACTACTGTGTGTGTTCACGAAAATCCTATCATTCTTTGTATTACTGAAATATGGCTTTTGATCGCTAGCACTACTAGTAGAAGGTTTTATCCAAGTAGAAAGACAATAAAGTCTGTAGTCGCTTTTGGGAATGTTGCTTGATGATGCGACAAGTTCAGCAAACCAAAACTATTTTCTTACATTTGTTGCTGGCATGACTACAATTATTTCTTACTAGGTGTGTGAATATCAGGGCAGGTATCTCTAACATAGCCTAGCAATTCTTGAATCAGCTTAACATACTTACAGGCAGTGTAAGATGCACTATCTAAAGGATTTAGTGATTTAGGCTTTTGCTTCTAACTATCTCCTTAGAATAGCAGCTTGTTCTTTATAGTGTGATTAGAGTAGTATATTGTGAGTTTCTCCTATTATTCTTTTATCCCTTTAGAGAGCCAAAAACTTACTGCCAAGCTCTTATACATTCTGGAGCAATTGTCGGTAGCATTTGACACGTTTTGTTCGTACTGTGGGGCAGCTATTATCAAACTATGTCCTTTCCTTTTAATTTTCTAAGATCATTTTTAATGCTGTTATGACAAACACTTTTTCCTGAAGTTGAGCATTTAAATCAAAAATTTTAACAGACTATTTTCATTTAATGTGATTTAACCAGGAATCAGTTTGTTCTTTAGCCACCAAAAGTGGCATGGTTAATCGAATCATAAAGTTGTTTATAAGTGTGTTTTAGATGCTCATTTTCAGTAATCAGTTTTGCCACCCTATGTTCCAGTTCTTTGTTGATAGTCTCAATTTCATCAATGCCTTTTTTCACACTTTCACTGGTAGAAGTTTTATTGACACGCTTAATGTGTGTTTTCAACTTTTTGATTGTTGTATCTTTTGCTTAAATCTTAGCTTTCAATTTGTTCAATTCAAACAATTGATCAGATGTAGGTTCATTTTGGTTCACAGATGTGTTATTTGTTTGAAAATTTTCTTTATTGAATTGCATTGCAGGTTCAAGAGAAATGCAGTGCTGTTCAAGTTTAGAATAGCTTTCCGAAAGTTTATTATACTCATCTTTTTTAGCCATGTTGTGTTGTTTGATAAGCTCAGCTTCAAGTTCGAGACACTTATTGCATGTTTCTATAGATTTCACATTCACAGAAGTATTCATATACTCAGAAGAGTTCACAACAATATTCACTATATCTTGAGAAATAATTTATTCCAAGAGTCAATCATTTTCATTTAAAGCTTGTTTATTAGCAATTTCTAAATATCGTTTGTCTACTGAATACTGTTGAACAGCGGTTTAATATAATCCCGAGAGTAATTAAGAAAGTTACCAAGTTACCCTTGATAAAATTCACTCTCAAAAATATATATAATATAATATAAAATACGTATATTAAACCGGGTAAGTATGATCACCCGGGTCGTTTCCCCAATGACTGTGCAATGGAAACCTCGCATTTAAGTCTTGGATCCTGATTTGAATAAGAAAAAAGAGATATTTTGAAATGTTTGATCTAAACTACAAAAATAAAAGGCCCAATTAAAACACTAATTAACAAATTAAACTTATACGAAAGTAAATAAAATGCGACATTTAAGAAAACAAATGCAATTTAAATCCTAAAATTATAAACTAAATTCCCAATTCTAAATTAATGCTAAAGAAAATTTTAGGAAAATTAAAAATATTTTTTAAAGGCTTTTTGGATTTTATATGAATTAAACACTAATTAATCTAAATTAAATCCTAAAAATAGAAATTTAATTTGAACTAAAAATTAAGAAAAGAAATATTTTTTTAAGCTAAATTCCTTAATCTCTAGAAATTACTTAAAAAGATGAGAAAAACATTTTTTATCACTAATGTTTCTAATTAAATTGAGTTTAAAATTAAAAATCTTAAAGGTTTGAAAATTAAATGTTTTAAAAAAAACTAAATTTGAAAATTAATTTTTAAAAATATAAAACTTAAACTAAAAATTCTATAAAAATACTTTTTATAAAGAGAAAAAATGCAGAAAATTAATTTTATTAAAAGCCCTAATTTTAAACTATTTATTAAAAACTAATTTAACTAATTAAACTAAAAACCTAATTTTATTACTTAATTAAACTATTTTTATAAAACTTAAACTAAATCAAAACAAACACATGGGTCAAAAGTGTCAAAACAGAAAGATAAGGGTAGGCGGGGTAAATTTAAAGTTTTATAAAAAACACACAGTTTGATGAAATGACAGAAGCAGTCCCTTAACCTAGGGACTTAACTAGACGAAGGACTAACTATTTAAACTAACGAAGGACTTTCTATGAAAAACAAAAGGACTAACTGTGTAAATTAAAAGGACTAACTATGAAAAGCTTTTACTAACAGAAACTTTCAAAAGTGGACAAAACAGGCCCCTGCACTCCCTAACTTCTAACAAACAGCATCCCTTTTGATTAATAAACAGCTTATTCAACAGAATTTTAAAAAGCTAAAACTAATTTAAACTCAACTTTTACTTATCTAAAATAAGCTAAATAAGCTTATCAGCTTATAAGCTCTAGAAGCTTAGTAATCTACCTCTTAAACTAAATAAGCAAAGCAACTTTCAAGCACTTGACAGAATTTAACTACTTAATAAATTTTGCTTAATCAAACTTCAGCAAATCCTACAGCTTATTTAACTATTGCTAAACAGATTATTAAAATAGATAACCAACAGCTAATTAGGAAAAAGAAAAAAGAACAAAAGTAAAACAAAGTAAGGTGTACCTTAGCTTTCCAGCTAGAACAGGAAAGTAAACTAGCTTATTGTGAGCTTATGGCTTATTCACATAAGCTCATATTGAATCAACAACAATCCTAATCTAACCCTATGCTGACCAACAGCTCTAAAAACACCCCTTGATACCATAGCAGCCATCCAATTCCATGTTGGTAACAAGCCTTGATCAAATAACAGCAATAACAAACACAAACACCATTTTTCGACAGAATTTAAATGAAGACACTAGTTAATATAAAATAATACTTTTATTAAAAACTGAAATTAAGTTTACAATACGAATTGAAATGAAAATGAAATTACAAAAACTACTCAATACTGAATTTAAAACAATTAAACTACTAAAATAACACTGAAAAATTAACCACTAACTAAATTACTCTTTTGTGCTGGAATGAGGGGTATTTATACCCAACTCGAGCTCTTCTAGATCCTTCTTCATCTTCATCTCAGCCCTCCATCTCTTCTCTCTCCTTGAAACTCAATCGTAAGCCGTTAGATTAGATTGTGTATCAACCCGGATCGATGATGTGGACAGTGT